>PVKP010022830.1:0-37132 GCA_004027715.1 Plecturocebus donacophilus | reverse complement strand
AGATACATAGGGCAAGTTCTTAATGACTCACAAAGAGACTTAGACTCCCACACAATAATAGTGGGAGACTTTAACATTACACTGTCAATGTTACATAGATCAACGAGATAGAAAATCAACAAGGATATCCAGGACTTGAACTCAGACCCGGAACAACTAGACTTAACAAATATTTACAGAACTCTCCTCCCACAAATCCACAAAACATACATTTTTCTCAACATCACATTATACCTATCTTAAAAGTGACCACATAACTGGAAGTAAATCACTCCCCAGCAATTGCATAGCATTTCACAGGTTTAAATAAAATATTGGTCGTCGGCTTATTTATTTTCATCCCCTATTCCTTCCTGTCTCCATTGTTAAGCACAATTATTGGCATAAAAGAGGTTTTTAATACCCATTTTTAGACTGTATTCTAGCCTGGGCAATAAAACAAGAATCCCATTCTCTCTCCCTCTTTCTCTTCCTCTTTCTTTCTCTCTTTCATTCTTTTTTTTCTTTTGCTGTTTCTCTCTCTCCTTTTCTAAAATCTCTTCCTCTTTCTTTCTCTCTTTCATTCTTTTTTTCTTCCTTTTGCTGTTTCTTTCTCCTTTTCTCTCTTTTTCTAAAATCTCTTCCTCTTTCTTTCTCTCTTTTATTCTTTAAAAAAAAAAGAACAAAATGAAAAAGAAGAGGTAGAAATGAGAAAGTTCAGGATCTCAACATGGCTGGAGGCTACTTAGGCACCATTTACATTCTCGCAGAGGCCAATACCAACCACATTATTGTCAGATATGAAAATGAAGAAGTGGGAAAAAGGTTTAACAAGTAAAATAATCTAGTAGGCTGCTAAAATTGTATGAATGCCTTCACACTAGAAGTTTGATTGTTGTGTGTCCCTTTATTGAAAACCTTTAGCAAATCCGCAACTACAAATAAGATAAAGCACAAACTCTCTAGTCTGGAATGCAAGCTTCCTCAAATCAACCGTCACTAGCTTCACAGGCTTATCTCCCATCTTCCTTCCTCATCACACCAAACTGTTTGTGTACCCCAAATACCATCTGGTCTTTCATGTTTCTGCTTCTTTATCCAAACTCTTCTCTCTGCCTTTAATATGGCACTTCATTTCATTCTCAGCTCAACAAACTCCTCCTTATCATGTAAAACTCAAGTCAAATGTCTTTTTGAAGTTCTTCAGTTCTGCTGGGTTTTAGTAATTGTTGTGGTTCCCAAGAAATTTTACCATGTGACGCTGTAAGCCTGGAAATACTAATGGCCACAATTCCCTACATCTAAGAATATCTAAAAGTAGAAAAGAGTTAAAAATTCAGCTTGCCAATTTAAAACAGGGAAGAGTAGAATTATTTAAATATGAGAGGCTGTTAGTAAATTGTTCCATTTTATAATCTAACCATTTACAATACATTTTTCACCTAAAAATAAAATATAAAAATTATTACTTAAAAGAAAAGAATGAAAATGAAGAGAAAGAAATGAAAAAGCTCATGCAAATTCTGACATCACTAGAGATAAACTGAAATTCTGTTAAGGACAACATGACAGATATAAAAGACAAATAAAATTCAAAAGAGAAAACTGACAAAGAGAATCAAAAAACCTTCAACCATAATTGTGGGTAAAAAGTTGTAAATTCAAATAATATAATCTTTTAAATTATCGAAATATTAAACACTTAAAAAAATGATAACAATCCTAAAGAGAATACGGTAAATTAGTTGCTGTCATATGCAGCTATTGGCCTATGATTTTATTTAACCTTCTTGTCTTATAATTTGCCTATATATATATATATATATATATCCAGAAAATAAAAATTATGAACATCCTTCCATCCAAAAATTCCATTATATACACTTTCCTAAGAAATTAGGGTGTAATTTTTATGCAAAAGAACTTAAATTATGACATTATTAGAAGACAGAAAACCATCAAAGGTTCCACATTAAGCAGATTTTCAAATAAATTACTATATTTTATTTTTGATAGACTATAGCATTATAATAAAGAGCCTGACATTGTAAGTCAGGCTACCTAACTTGCTGTGTAGTCTACATTTTAATGTATACTCTGTGTGAGACTTATGCTAAGATTTGATAGTACTGCTGTCATTATCATGCTAAAGACAAGGAAACATTAAGATTTTTAATATCTTGGTGTCATTATGAAAACAGTTTTGACATCATGAATTCCTAGAAATGGTCTTGGAACTCTCGGGAGACCGCTGACCATACTTTAAGAACTATAGGTCTAAGAAATCAATAATTGTCATTCGACTTCCTTGGTAGGTTAATCAATAATGAATTTTATCATTAATACAAGAGCCTGTAGAATTTATCAAGATATTAGAACATGTAAAATTAAAAAGGAGGAGTCAAGGGTGGCCCTAATTTACGAACCCTTAGCAACAAAAAGAATAGACTTAATAGTTGCCGAGATTAATTACAATGGAAATGGCAAAGTGTGGGGGAGCTAAAGCACAAAAATCAGGAGTTTGGTTTGGGACACATTTCAGAGGACTCATAGACATCCATGTGAAGATCTCAAGTACGTAGTTAATACAGGTATGTGTCTGCAGTACAGGGGAAATTTATGGGATAAAGATAGAAACTTAGAGGCTTTGTGATTTACCACCACTTAAAGACAGGAGATTTCATGAAATAATCAAAGGTATAGGTATAAGCAAAGTAGAAAGAAAGCCTAAGTACTGAGCCTTAGAACATGCTAAATGTGGAGACGGGAAGTACCTAGCTCAGAATTTGAGGAAGACAGAAAAACAGAAGAATAGACTTTCCCAGAAATCAAATGAAGAATTCGAAGAAGAAATATTAACTTGTATTTACTGAATGCTTAATGTCTTGGTTTTTAATGTTCATTATTGAAAACAATGCTTAGAACTTATTATGTAAGCCCAGCAGGATGACACATACCCATAGTCTCAGCTACTCGGGAGAATGAGTGGGGAAGATTGCTTGTCCACAGAATTTTAATTTTCCTAGATTTATAGAATGTATTCTAAAGATGAATTGTGTGGCTTTATTTTACATTCTAATTCCTGTACAGAGCTAGACAACACAGTACAACTTTAACTTCACTAATAGCTGAGATTTTGAGTAAAGGTTGACTTTTCTCCAAACTGAGCTGTTAGGAATAAATCTGTTTCTATGTTGTAAAGACAGTGCTCTTTGTCTCCACCTTTAGATGAACATTCCTCCATTATATCTAAGTAAAGATATAGCCAGATTAACTTATATTAACAAACATTAGTTCCTTTGGGCCAAGTGAGGCTCTAAAATGAAACATGAAACTTTATGTCATCTGTACAAAAAAGAAGCTCCTGTGAAACTAAACACAGGCCATCCATTTTACCTTTTAAAAAAACTGCGTATAGCATGAGAAAAATCAGCTCAAAGGTTGCTTTTCTTCATTTTAATAATTTTATAGCAATTGTCACCAATCACTACTCTATTAAAAATTTAAATTATCAAAATTTGAGCATACGCCTTTTTAAGCCAGCATTACAGATAGTTAACAGTCCATAAATATAATTCCCTAAAATTAAAACAAATTTCATGAGTTCTATTTTATTATTCTACTTGAAATCTGTTGACTTTTTCCCATATTTTCTTTTACAAAAGTGAGATCATTTACGAATAGAACCCACATATTTTCCTGTTAGAAAAAAGAATTGAAAAAAGTTTGCTGTATGGCTTTCACAGTAGTTAAGTTTTGTTCTACTTTTGAACCAGTGACATTCCTGAAACATTAACTAACGTGGCTGCTAAAACATTTAAACATTCAAATCACTGAGAGGTGGTAAGAACTGTCCATAAAATTGGAATTCGCTATGCGATGTATTCTGTTTGACATAGGCTTTAAGTGTGCTAAGACAATATGGATGGCTTTCCCTGGTTGATTTCCCCCACCTCGCTTCGGGGACCCGGAGGCCCCGCGCCTTCCCGGAGCCTGGCAGCCGGATGCCCCCAGCAGACTGGAGAGCCAGCAGGCGTCGTCACACTGGCCGTCAGACCAGGTACCCCGCAGTGTGGGGGAGCGATGGCGCCCAGCTCTGGCTCCCCGGGCCCGCAGCGCCCCCCAGGACGGGTTGGAGGAGGTGGCTGCCCCCGCGCGGGCCCTGCTCCCCTCCCAGGATGCCTCCAGCCAGCAGGGCAGGAGGGCTGGCACCGAGCTCGCTCAGGGGACGACTTGAGCTGGGCCGCCCGTTCCACCGCAGCACCCGGGCCAGGGGCACTGGTGTCAGCCCGCTCTGCGCAGCGCGGCTGGGCTTCCCAGTGTTTCTCTGCCCGCACCCCTGCCCGCCCGACTCGCGTCCTGCCAGGGCCCCAGGCCTCGCCCCCGGCCGGGTGGCAGGGCCTGGACTGCCAGAGCTGCAGTGCGCCATGGCAGGTTGGACCTGCCTCCTGCCGGGACTCACCGTGCGGCGGCGGGGGGCGCGCTGCCTACCTTCCACCTGGCGCGGTCCCCTGCGCAGCTCCCACCCGAGGACTCTGAGCCGCCCCGTGCTGTCCGGCCCGAACCCAGCGCCCGATCCCTGGAGCCTCCTGCAGAGGATCGCCTCGACGAGGTGGCCCTGAGGCAGAAGCCCCCAGCGCGGGGCAAGGTCTAGCTGACCCCCGCAAGCCAGATGAACCTTGGATTTGGTGATCAGTCCCTACAGCAAAGGCCAGTGGGCGAGGGGAACTCCCGGGCGGGCAGGCGGCCCCTTTGGCCGCCACAAGGACCCTCCGGCTTCCATCCCGTTTCTTGATGAACTCACCAGCCCCAGCATTTACCTCCAAGCCAAGCACGTCGCTGCCTCCGCTGAGGTCCCCAGTGCCATGAAGTCGCCCCGTCCTGGTCACCGGCCCATCCTCCATCCTCCCCAACCTTCACCTGCACCCCGGGACGCCATGACTCGCAGGGCTGCAGCCAATCAAGGCTGGCCGCGCTCCTCCTACGTGCTGTCCATCGCCACGGAGCGCTCCAACTCCTGCGAGGATGGACTCATTGTGGAAATAGACGCTGGAAATACATGCCTGGTGCTGCGGAGAAAAATCAGCACGGAGACAAAGGGTCTTTCAGCAACACAATTTGTACTTCCTGCACTGCAGCAAGGGGGCCCACACTAGCCTTCTTGCCATGAGAGTACAATGAACAAAGGAAAATCAGACAAATGGATTCTTTAGGCATTTGGGGTTGTCCTTCCTGCTGTCTCATCTCCCTTGGCTGGAGCCAGAGCTCACGATCTAAATAAAACCTGACTGCTTAACAATTAAAACTTAAAGCAGGTAAAAGCAACGGAGATCGGGGACACACCTGTGAGCACGTCCAGTACTGATACCTTGGTTAAAGTGCAAGGATATTTTAGTTAACGTACTACGTGCCTGTGAGCCTGGCATGTCTGACAGCTACGTAGCATAGGGCTTCACAAAGTTGCCAGCACACGTATTGTTCAACAACAAAGGAAACTCTAAAAAGGAACGTTCCTGCTTCTGACAGCTCAACACCTTCCGAGACCAGGGCCGGGCTCTGCAGCACCTGTCAAAGCCGGTACCCAGCCTGCGGCTGCTCCGGGGTTCCTTCCCGGGCGGTCCTCGGATGGCTGGAGCACCTCTGAAGGTGTTGCGTCACGTGGAGACGGACTGGGGGGCCCGGCGGGCGCGGGGCCTGGGGTGGCTGGTGCAGGCCCTTCAGCGGGCGCCACCTCAGGCCGTGACACACCCCGGCACGTGGCCGGGCCGCCCTTCAGCTCGCGCCCCCACCTCAGGCCCTGACACACCCTGCGCCGCCGCCTGCCCCGGGCGTCCTTCAGCTCGCGCCCCCACCTCAGGCCGTGACACACCCCGGAACGTGGTCGGGCCGCCCTTCAGCTCGCGCCACCTCAGGCCCCGACACACCCCGGCGTCTGGTCTGGGCCGTCCTGACGGCGACGGCGCTCGAGGCAGTCCCCGCGCCCTGAAGCCGCGCAGCTCCGCGCTGTCCCGCAGCCAGGAGTCTGTGGCCTCGGCCACGCTGGCTAGCGGACCTCCGGCCTGCAGCGCTGCGGCGGCTCCACCGCTCTGCCGACCACGTGCTTGCAGTGCTCCTGCTACGGCCGCTGTCGCCCGCCCGACCTCAACTTCAAGGAGTGTTAGGAGCGGGGCGGAGGGGCCCCCGGAGCCTGCAGGCGCGCCGGCGCACAGTGACAACCAGCACTCCGGCCTCAGCAGCCTGGAGTCCACCAAGGCGCGGGCTCCGTCATCTGCCGCCTCGCTGCTGCCCGCGCCCGGGTCCGGGACCCCGCAGAGCCAGCCCCAGCCGCTCCACCGCCGCCCGCCTGTCTGTGATCCCCACCTCCCGGGCTCGGGCCCCACCCCTCCCCAGAGCCGCTAGGGACCAGGAGGCTCCTCTGGCCTGCACCCCGCTTCCGTGGCCCCCGGGGACACCGTGGGGGTGGAGGGCGCAGCAGACGGTGTCTCTAGTTTGTGTGCTGGAACTCTCAGGGGGTGGGCAGAGAAGGCGGGAGCTGGACTGAGTCAGTGGAAGGGGGTTCCCGAGGGGCGTGGGCTGCTGGGATCTGCTCCCTGACCCTCGCGCCCGATGGGTCCTGTCGGGCCTCTCTGTGGCTGCAATTGGGGACCCTTGTGGACCACGGGGTGTGCTAGGGAACTCCTAAGTTTCAGCCTGAAGGAAAGATCCTGGGTGATGCTAGCTTTTGCTTCTTCGCTCTGCCGTCCCACCTCTTTAGCTCCTAAGTGGGATGTGTCTGTCTGGGGAGAGATGGAGGGTGCGTATGTCCACGAGGGACGGGCTTGTGTGTGCAGTCACTGTCCCGAGGTGTTTCCAGTAGCGACTTCTGCTCCTCTAGCCCCATCCCGGTCCCCACTTCGCCCCAGGCCTCCCTGCCTTTGGTGCACACAGGATCCTGCCCTCTTAGCTTGTCAGAGCCCGAGAAGGGGGTTCGGGCCACTCCAAGGAGGCAGGAATGAAACCCTCACCAGGGTTACTCCCCAACATCCTTGGGCTGAGTCATCCCCTAAGCACTCTGAGCGCGGGCAGCTGCCTATTCCCGTTTGTGGGGGGTCCATGGTCCCCCTCGCTGGTATCTCCCTCACCCCCTTTTTGTTCTTCCATCTGTGCCTCTTCCTTCCACAACCCAGGCACACAGAAGGCAACCTTCTGCCCCTTAGCAGAGGGGATAATCAACACCCCTGGTGTCTGTCACTCACACACTGATCTATGGGGTCTGAGCTGGGCTGATCCTGCAGGATGGACAGGACCCAGCGCCCTCTTCTCCCCACAGGTTGCAAATAGACCAGGCCACCCCCACACACCCACACATTCCAGGGAAGACCAGGACGGTGGTGAACCCCCTGACACGTCTGTCAGTCCTCTTGTTGTAAGCAAAGATTCAGTGTGAAGTAGATTTCTTTCCCTCCCTCCCCCCATCCTTTTATGGTAAATATTGTCTCTAAATGTGTAACAAAAAGAATTTATAAGGATTTTTAAAGATGTTTTACTCATTTATAAAAGTGAAATTTTGTTTCATATTTCATATAATTTCAACACACATTATGGGTTGAGGAAAGATCTGTACTAAGTCTCATGTATAATTCTTACAATGAAGCAAACCTGATGTTTGTAGAATGTACACGTAGATTTTAAATTCACTCAAAAATCTAACCCTATTATAAGTGGGTTTTGAACTATAAGTGTTGTTGCAGTGCTGGACAAAGCCTTCCAACCCACGTTCGAATGGCTCCTTTTGCTGTGTCCTTGACACGCCTCTCTAGCAACAACTAAAATTTCCTACTTCTGAAAAGTCCTGTCTTAAAAGTACAGTCTTTATGTTGGAAATAAATGGCCTTCCTTGAAAAAAAAAAAATGTTTTGAAAAAACTATGCTCTATGGCTTTCACAGTAGTAAAGTTTTGTTGTACTTTTGAAGCAGTGACATTCCTGAAGCATTAACCAATGTGGCTGCTAAAATATTTAAACACTGAAATCCCTGAGAGGCAGTAAGAACTGTCAATAAAATTGGAATTTTCTATGTGATGTATTTTATTTTACATATGCTTTAAAGAGTACTAAGACAGTATGGATTGATTTCCCTTTTAATGAATTTCACTCGGAGCTTGTGTTGGAGATTTAAATGCATAATGACTCCACATTTACAAAGACTGAAATCTTATTGAAAATCAATTTTGACATTGTCACAGTGATTTTTACCCTCTTTTTACATATTCACCTTTTTGTATAGTTGGAAAGATGTTATCCCTTAGAATAAATGTGAAATAGAAATTCAAACATTAGCTATAACTTGGTATGTAACTATTCACTTTCACAACTTATCAAAAATTCAGTTATTAGATAAAATAAGTACAAATTTTAACTGCAATCTCATTAATTTATACAAAGAAGAAAATGCAACTGAAAGCCTCTTTGAGAGTGTCCTAGGTATTTCTTCTTCTGTTTCTTCATTTACTTCACTGAAGAGTAGGGTTAGATTTTTGAGTGAGTTCAAAATGTACATGTACATTCTACAAACATCAGGTTTATTTCATTTTAAGAATTATACATGAGACCTGGTACAGATCTTTCCTCAATGTATGTTGTCTGTTGAAATTATGTGAAATATGGAACAAAATTTCTAAAACGACGTTTATTTATTCTGATCTCTACTACCTTCATTCCCACTAAAGAATTAAACATGGAAAATTCAAATACAAACCATTCAAATTATACATTTACCAGACTAAGGAAAATCTTGTTACTTAAATTTTGACAACCTACATAATCTTTATCAACATGGTTTGTTGTTGATTTTTATGGTCAGAATAATTGTTCACTCTACATTTTCTGAACTATATGTCTTTGCTCATGTCAAATATAGGCTCCACTAATTCTTGTCTGTAACACTGTCACCAAGTTCAGTTTGTAACAATTTACACCGTTTTCTGACAGTATTTTTCAATGCCAGTTGTTATCTCAAAATCCTTTTCCAGTACTGTGCTATAAGCTTGGAAATAAAAGAAATAAGCTATAATAGTATGTTTTCCTGAACTGCAAAGACTTACACCCTTAATCCTTTAAATTGCATATTATACATGCTTATAAACATTACGTGGGGAAATCCCTCACATTTCACATGTGCAGATTGTTTACTAACTCAAATGACTATCTTCTGATGGATTGCCAACCGAGTGTGCCATCCAAACAGCTTCTTATGTAACCAATGGCTCTGTGTCCTTTCAATAATGTAAGGACTTCTACACTGGCAATGTGGTTACATCTTTTTTTATCAACACTTCACTTTTAACCCTAATTTCTTTGAAAGTGGGCACTAAACAAATAATTTTTAAGCCTTATTATCTCTTTACATTAACAGACTTTATTTTTAAAAAACTACTTCGAATTTACAAAACAGATGAACTAATAGTACAGAGGGTTCCTATATTGTACCCCCAACACACACACATACATACATGTTACCATACTATTAACATCTTACAGTAGTATGATACATTTGCCACAAAGAACAAAAATGCTGATATATTATTATTTAGTAAAGTTCATATTTTGCTCAGATTTCCTTAGTTTTTACCTACTGTCCCTTTGCTATTCCAGGACATCAGCCACTATACAACATTATATTCAGTTGTCATGTCTCCTTAGGCTCCTCTTGGCTGTGACAATTTCTCAGACTTGCCTTATTTTTGATAATCTTGCCAATTTTGACATTCCTATGTGCATAATATTTACTTAACATTTTACTATATCAAAAATAAATACAGTTCACTCTTGAACACAATGGGTTTGAGCTGTGTGGTTTCACTTAGAGAATTTTCTTTCTCCCTGCCATCCCCGAGACAGCAACACCAATCCCTTCTCTTCCTTCTGCTCCTCCTCAGCCTACTGAATATGGAGAGAACAAGAAGGAAGACCTTTATGATGATCCACTTCCACTTAATCAATATTAGATACATTTTATCTTCCTTTTAATTGTCTTCTATGTTTTACTTTTCCCTATCCTACTTTATTGTAAGAATACAGCATATAATACACTTAACATACAAAGTACATGTTAGTTGACTGTTTAATGTTATCCTAAACTTCCAATCAACAACAAGCTATTAAGAGTTAAGTTTTGGAAAAGTCAAAAGTTATACACGAATTGCTAGCTGCATGGGAGTTTGGGAACCCAACCCCTGAGTTTTTCAAGGGTCAACTGTATGTATTTTCCTACAGAATTATGTTACTTATTCAATGCATCAAAGTATTTCTCTCTCTCTTTTTTTAATGTTTTTGGAGAGGAAAAAAGAGGTCAGAAAAAGATGGTAATGTAGAAGGAGGAAAATAAAAAGAACAGATTCAGCTTTAAAATTCTCCATAATAAAACAAATCTGCATTTCGCGTAATAGGCTAAAGCTTTTGTACTTTTAGCAGATATATTGGTTTCCTGAGGATTACTGAAAATAGACAGAAAACGAAAAGGTAAAAGATTACCACATCAATCTATAACACTGTTTTGATTCAAAACCTGTGGGCATATTATTTACAAAATGTGTAAGCAGAATCCATCAGTACTAAAAGATATGTCTAATGTAACAAAACCACAGGTATCCTACTTATGGAAATGAGTTTCTGTTCCTGATGGCTATAATAAAGCTAAGTTACAAAACAGGGCTGATTAACATTGCATTCTAATCATTAAGAGTATAGTTTTTCTTTATTCTAGAATAAAAA
Source organism: Plecturocebus donacophilus (assembly GCA_004027715.1). Lineage (NCBI taxonomy): Eukaryota > Metazoa > Chordata > Mammalia > Primates > Pitheciidae > Plecturocebus > Plecturocebus donacophilus. The sequence continues at coordinate 26,402 of PVKP010022830.1, read as the reverse complement.
TCTCATGGCTTTAAGCTCAAAATTAGCACATATAAATATATATTACTGATGTAATTAAAATAAAATTTAAAATACGCTAGTAATTTTAGATCTGCATTTGATCATGTGCATATTCCCTAAAGATCATAGAACTGCTAAAGATATATCCTTGCTTAAAATTATATTTAAACTGTAGTCTTCTTTCCATTGACTGTTCCATGATGTTTAATAAAAATAATCACTGCAGCTTTGGAAAACAAAAATTAGATAGTCAATGGCAAATTTCTTAAACAGTGTCATAGAAGGGCCTTGCAGTATATTACTTTTAGGTATAATCATTTCACAAAGTTTTTACTAATCCTTACCTTTATAATATTTATTCATTTTTAAAAACATATATCAAGAAGATTTCTTCATATCCTTCCATTTCATATTCTGTTATTTGCCAGTTAGATGGTACTCAATGACATACCATCAGTACCATAATTTTAATTTCTTCATACATAGAGTATAAGAAATATCTCTAATGTCTTTTCTTTTTCCAAAATATTATTTTTTAACATAATTGAATGATTTTTGTCCAAATTCTCCAATGTTAGTTACAAAAAACAAAAACAAAAAAATCCTCGAAGAACTAAGTGACTGATCTAGGAAATGTATATTTGTCTCCACCAGGGAAAAACATGTGAATACAGTTTTGGCTATCAGACACACAAAAATTGTCTCTTAACATTTACAAATTGGCTACTATTTGATTAGAAAGGAAGCTGTCTTTGATAATGATTTACTTTTAAGGATTCCTATTTAACATTTATTTTTATTTCTTGCAGATATATTACTTTCTTACCCTATAAACACACATTTTTAAAGACTTTTTAAAAGAATTATCCAGAATTTTTTAGGCATTTTCATTGAGAAAACTATTTAGAACAACTTGAAGGCAATTCTAGTAGAAATAAAAGAAGAGCATTATTGAGAAGAGTATATTGCCAGTTCCCAATGCATATGTAACATGGTAAAAGCCCCATAAAACTGCATACTTCAACCATACCCCGGCTTTCTGTTAAAACTGCTCTCTGTAGCCCCTAATGTGACAGGCAAGCAGTCCAAACCCACCCCAACTTGGCCCCTGTGACTTGTAATAAGTAATTAAGGTCTGTAATATCCACCCTACCTAGACAATGTGTAAACTAATGCTTATCTTAACTTCTGTAAACCACTGAAGTAACAATCGGAATGTCCAAAGTCCCCTGGCCGTCAGAATGTCCGGAGTCCCTCATCCTCATCTCCGCCCAGGAAGGAATTTACAGAAAACACTGGAATGTCCAGAGCCCCTCACCCTCATCTCTACTCAGGAGGTAATTTACAGAATCCACTGGAATGTCCGGAGGCCCTCATCCTCATCTGTGCCCAGGAGGTAATTTACAGAATCTATGGGAATGTCCTGAGGCCCTCACCCTCATCTCTACCCAGGAGGTATTTTACAGAAAACACTGGAATGTCCGGAGGCCCTCATCCTCATCTCTACCCAGGAGGTAATTTACAGAATCTACAGGAATGTCCTGAGGCCCTCAACCTCATTTGCGCCCAGGAGGTGATTTACAGAATCCACTGGAATGTCCTGAGCCCCTCACCCTCATCTCTACCCAGGAGGTAATTTACAGAATCCACTGGAATGTCCGGAGGCCCTCATCCTCATCTGTGCCCAGGAGGTAATTTACAGAATCCACTAGCCCTTGGAATGTCTGAAGCCCCTCACCTTCACCCCCGAGGTAGTTTTACAGGTATAAAAGGTCGTAACACCCTCCTTTCGGGGCCACGGGTTGGAGAAACGCGAGTCCTCTGTGGCCGCTGGCAATAAAGACCCTGCAATTTGACATACTTTTGTCTTGGTGTTAACTTCTATGCTCGCTCCACTATAACACATAGAGCTATCACTTCTGGTTAATAACTTGATGATGGCTTTTACTGATAGAGAGAGTAGAGTCGTGTAATTGTGAAGAACAAGGTATCTCTTTAATCATTCAAATAGTTATATACTTAGTATTTTATTTCATATCACAAGTTAGAAAGAAAGCTGTATTTTGTTTCTATTTAAGAACCTATGAAGAAAAAACAGTCAAAGAATTATGAAATTTAAATTTTTATACATGATTTCTAAGAAATCTCAGCTTTTGAAAGGTTGGTACCACCTTCTATTGCTTTTCAGCTACACTTATGTCATTTTTTCTGCAATCTTCTCCTTATATTGATCCCTGCTCATAGAATATGTCACTGCTCCCCTAACCTCTACTGCAATTTATCAAAATATTGTTCAAGTACAACCTCTTTTAAGGCCTATCTCACCTAATGTAGCCCACAGAAATATTTCTTTCCCTTGAACAGAATACATTATTTTAGCCCTGATCATCACTGGCTAGTATTATACTTTTTTCTCATGGGCAGATATTAATTATTCAAATAAATCAGTGAGTTTTAGATTTATTTTGTTAGTTGAACAGTGATGTAACTATAAACAAAGAGAGATCATTTCAGGATAAGAAGTCAGCATTTCAGGTATTTCACAGATAAAAAAGAATGTGATGCATTCAAGTCATTGGTCTGATGCCAATGATGCCGCACTCTGCCAACGCATACTGGGCTTCTGTGAAGTCCTGAGATGTGTCACGCTTTCCCCTCAGAGGAGTTCCAAGTTTCTAAACCATCTTTGGCACCAAGCCACTTTATCAGTACCCACTTAACCTTCATGGAAAAATGTAGCTTCCCTAGGATGTCTTTTCTTACCACCAAAACTGCTATGCCCTGCATACTGCTCTTTTCTTCATTAACATATTTTAAAAAATATAATCCTCCATTAGACTTTATGCTGCATGGCTCATATTTGTTACTAGAATCCTAGGGTCTACAGTAAATCTTCAATAAATATTTGCTAAAAGTCAAGTTTGGTTAGAAAAAGTGGTGAGTGTGGAAGCTTGAGAACTTTGTAAGCTCTGCCAACAAAATCAGATTTTATAATGAAAGTAATGGGTAATATGGACTTTTAATAGGTTAGTGATCAAGATCAGTTTGGTGTGTCAGCACACCTTGTGGGCAATATAGAAAATGGATGAGAGGAGGTCAAACAGGAGATAGAGGTCAGATTATTACTCTGGCAGCTGTTATGAGAATCCATTTGGGACAGACCTGCTTTTGTTGAGAAAATACTCTGCTAAGCCATTTTTGAGGGGGGAAACTGTGCCTTTGGGCTCATCGAGTCAGCCTACACTTTGCTCTGAAAGTTGACTATAGATGTACTTTGCTTGAATTAAAAAAAAGATTTCAAACTGGCCGAAATTTGGAAAAGAATGTGGCTATAGAGAAGAAACTGAGTGAAGTTCAGAAGAGAGAACAAAATAAAACTCTTCAATACTCTACATTCTTTCTCTCCTCCGTGCATTTTCAGCTGCTGTGCTTTTACCTGCACCAGATGATACCTCCCATCACTCCAGAATCTAAAATGAAATAAGCACTCATCAGGAAACTGTTTATTTGATAGAACGTTTTTGTAGAGTGGATTAAAAGATAAAAACCTGAGAGAGGCTCTGAGTTCTGTATCAAGGATGAGAGGAAGAAACAAAACAAAAAACAACAAAGATGGCACTGATGGACACTGACGCCAGACCAAGGGCCAGAACTGGATCACAGAGAGTTACTTAGGGGAAAATGATGATGGCCTGAATAAAGGCTAAAACAAAAATTATAAAGAGAAGGGTAAGAATGAAGAACAGGTAAAAAGTAGAATCCATTAAAGCTAGTGACACCTGGTTTCAAATTTTGAAGTCAGCGCTGATGTTAGTGCTGTGCACCAAAAGAGGAAATAAATATGAGGCCACAACAAAGTTATAGGCAGGAAGAATAAGGTTAATCTTGGGTCTATTAAATCTGATACATGTAATTGACATCAGATAAAACTGCTAGCAGACCATGAAATACATGTATATGCACATCAGGAGAGAGGACGAACTGGAAGTAGACTTTCTAATGATGGTTGAAGCTGGCTTCACCTAGTTTCAGAGGCGTATAAAAATGTAGAATACAGGCCGGGTGCAGTGGCTCACACCTGTAATCCTAGCATTTTAGGAGGCTAAAGTGGGCAAATCATGAGGTCAGGAGATCAAGACTATCCTGACCATGGTGAAACCCTGTCTCTAATAAAATACAAAAAAAATTAGCTGTGCGTGGTGGTGCGCGCCTGTAGTCCCAGCTACTCAGGAGACTGAGGCAGCAGAATCGCTTGAATCCGGGAGATGGAGGTTGCAGTGAGCTGAGATCATGCCACTGCACTCAAGCCTGGCAAAAGAGCAAAACTCCACCAAAAAAAAAAAAAAAAGTAGAATACGAGTAATGTAATTCTTAGTAATCAAAACTTCTCTCAAGTGTAGTGACTTTTATATGTGAGAATAGTGAAGATTATAGTAAGTAGGGATTGGGCAAAATCTCCAAGTATAAATGCATGTAAAGCCATAAAACGGTAAAGTTTGCCATATAATTCAAGTATGCATATAAAGAAATATGAGTATTGTAGTTAGTGGTATACTGAGGGTGATACATATTTCACCTTTGAAAATAAGACAAAAAAGCACACATGATTCTATTAAGGATGTCTAATGAGAAATGGAGGCTGTTCACAATTCTTTATATATACAGAATCGGAAGGCAATGACGCATGAATTGATACATCACCCCTATGGATCTTTAGATTCCTATATTTCTTATCTAAAATATATTTTTGGATCTAAGACAGCATTACTTGCAAGACACATATTTTATGTACTTTTTTAAAGGAGAAAAATGTTGCTAATCAATGCTAAAATACCTTCATTATTAACACATTGATATCATAGATATAAAAAAAATACTGTATTTCATTCATTAAAATGTGTTATTAAAAAGAACCACCTGGTAAAATTGATAATTGTTATTTCCATTTTCACTGAATATTTTTATCATTATTTCCACCAAATAATATATATTTTAATTATTCTTTATTTGCCAAATATTTTTTATGTTAAATCCACATTATACTAGCACAACAATCCGTAGTAGTATGATAGTACTTTTTTCTTTATAAATACAATATAAAAGTGCCAAAATAATGCTAGTTAATCCCAAACCCAGCAAAATTAGCAAAAAAAAAAAAAAAAAGTCACATTCAGAAAAATTTGGCAAGTAAGACATAAGTCATAATTCTACAATAGAGACAGGTTCATGAGAGACTTTGTATAGTATCTTAAATTCTGTATTAGCAATGTATGTATGTGTGGTCAAAAAAACCTGAACAATGCTGCACAGAACATCTGTCACATGGTGGTCAAGCGTACTAATCACTGAAACCTTGGTTGGATGGTGTTCTTAAAATGTAGAAAGCTGTACATGTGAAGCAGTAATATGAAATATATCGGGTGATACAGAGTTATAAAATTATTTTTAAAATACTACATATGAATTTAGTAACTGAGCTTAGAGAGGCCACTTATTATAAATAATGAAAGATATATGTGTCTTGCATAAGGAATACAGTGTTTTCTCTCCATCGCAAAGCATCATTAAAGCCTCATCTTTTATACTACTAGGTCAAATTATTTTTTCTCCGTTTTAAAATTTATCAGTTCTGACTTAAAACCATCAAGTCTGGTCAGAATCAACTCAGTCTAGCTGATGCAAAATCATATGCATTCAAAAAGCAGTCTTTACCGAGATGCCTTTACAAACCTTCTAATCCAGCACCTTCTCAAGGCAAGGTTTCATGGTAGCAGGGAAGTGAACTGACAATTTCCATTCACCACATCTCGGTGCCTTTGAAAAAATACTTTATGGCACAAACCTGTTTTTGTCTCTCCTTGTGTCTCCACTTCCTTCAGGTAGACTACATCCTACAGGCAGTTTCTCGCTTATGCCACCTTGCAGTCTCAATGTATTTTTAACTTTCTCTATATACCTAAAATCTTCCAGTACTACACAAACTTCAGACACCGTGATCTCCACAGCACGTGTCCAGCTGGCCCTAGGCTCCTCCACTTGTGAATGACGGTGTTTTTTTCACTTATGTTTGAAGATGAATTTTGAAGAAAAGCAAAGCAAAGCCTGGCTTTGGTTACCTCTCCTGTGCCTTCTACTTTCACCTAAATGAACACACTATAATTGTGCTGGTTGCATTTTCCTTCATTCTCTTCCTTTCTCCTTCCAAACTCCTGATTCCTCCAAATACTATATATGCCTTGGTCATTTGGGTGGTTTGGATGCTTTTTGTGGAAAGAACTGTAATATATTTCTGCTTTAAATTAGCCTTTTAATATGACTGGTAAATAAGTTTCCTACTAAGGTAGTGTGAAAACACTACACATAAAGAAAAAAAAAATGTTAAGAACTAAGGTATTAACCTCGTTAGAAAACTGTTGATATTAATAAAATTTAAGGTAAGTAGTTCCTTCCTTATGATTTAATATAAAAACATTTGCAAAGACGAGGAATTTACCTGGATTTCTTTGTCATTTCTTTTTTCATCCTTATGTATTGCCCTCAGTTTACTGTATCTGTCTGAATACATTGCGCTTCACAATCATTGCAGTATTGTTTGTAGTACAACTGCCTCATTAAACGTTTCACACTATCAGGCTACACAGCACCTGTATCTTGTGTTTAAAGGCACTTGTAGATAATACAAATTGTAGTTACCTGTGAACAACTGATCTCCTTTAGTGTTTTGGCATTTTAGGTCACGTTAATCACAGCAATTCCGAAGTTTTAAATTGGACAGCAAATGTGAATTTTCTGTGCAGTGTGTATATTTCTATTAGCATCATCTTCTTAAACTCTATGTTTGGTATATCATGTAAGAAGCATATTATTTGGGTGTTTTTTAAATTTCTTAAAGGTATGTTTCTGTCTTTTACATAATGTGACAAAGGAATATGCTGGTCAAGGCAATGGCAGTTTCAGTGTTTCAGCTTTAACAAGAATGCTGGATTACAGATCCTCACCTTCTACCAAAGCAGCATTCAGACTCGGGGGCGGTGGATTGGTTTCAGATTGGAACGCTGCTTTGATGCCTAGTCCCTGGTCCAAAACTGCTACATAGCGACTGGCTGAGGGCCGTACATTTTTTGGCTTGGTGTTCTGTGACTGCTGACGCCACTGGGTGTAAATGTCCAGCCTGGCAGTACAGGACACAATCCCTGCTTCACTCTTGGCTGACATGGTATACCACCCAGCCTCTTCTTTTGCGGCTCCCTGAATGAGCAGGCAGATGTAGCCGTGGGTGTCCTGGTGCATGCTCAGTCAGTGCTCTGAGTGAGTGATTCTTCTTTCTTCCAAGGTATCTGAGGTGGTGCCACTCCCAATACACGACATTCCAGCCGCACTGAGTACCCATCAGCAACTCCTGTGTTTTGCAGCTTCTCAATAAACACAAGGGGTTTGTGTGCTTCTTTAGCGGTGACCACAAGCTCCTGGCTGAGTTCTGTCCTGCTCGGTTGGTGGCTATGCGAGTCGATGCAGGTATCGTGCAAGGTGACTGGCCCTATGATCACAGAGTGCACCCCATTCTCACACAGCAGCATCTTGTGAGCATTGTCAGGGCGTGTGGGCTTCCCATCTAGTTGCCAGCTTCCATCTGAGGTTGGTAACCCACTGACCTTGCAGTCCATTCTGCAGGGTTTTCCTTCTTGAACAGTCAGATCTACAGGAGCCTGCAAGAAGTGAGCTCTGAAAAACCGCTCCTGAATTGGTTCATTTTCATCTCCACTGTCCCTGGATCTAGAACGAGGCCTTCTGACATGAGGATGGCCTGAGGGAGAGGGAGGACTTGGACCTCTTTGGTTGACAGCCTGTACCATTAGCCATCCAGTACAGCAGACGCAGTCTGAGGGTTTGTACCCATAATTATATAACTCCCATCATCATCCAGGGTGGAGGCTATGGTATGGAGGGAGCTGTGGGTAACACCCCCAATGGGCACCGAGGAAGGAAAACTGTGCAGATCCCAGGCACAATTAGTGCCTGAAGTATAACTTACTGCTTACATATACCTAGCTTATATAATCATACTTAATACTTATATCTAGCATACTTAGTTCTATATAATCTTTCTATATAATCACATAGGTATTGTAGCCGGAGCTGTACTGACACATTTAGTGCTGATTTATAGAATCCTTCCATAGAACCATATAGTAGTTTATAGTAGGAGGAATGCCTAGAGCAGTCACAGAACAGAAGCAGTACATGGGAAAACAGCCAGACCAGGATGAAAACCAAAGACCCAGGCGGTGTCGTCTCTGCCTGAAAGGGCATACGCTGTATGGCAGGCTTGGAGCAAGAGCCTCTCCTCCTGAAAAAGGAGCTGTAGTACCTTGCATTCAGCTCCTGTGGAAAATCGGCCTCAGGCCTGAGATCCTGGAAGTCACCGAGGGAGAAGAACCCCTCTGGTGTGACCAGCCACTGTGGCTGTACACCCCGTCAGTCTTTTCTCCCTTCTGTGCTAGCTCAGATCATCCTCCCATAAATATCTTAAGAGAAGAGCACACGTCTGTCAGCTCCCACTGCATTGGCTTACAGTGTCCTTCTATTAGAGATCCTCTGAAGTCTCCGGCCGCCGGATAAGAAGTGCTGTGCACGACACCTGTTGCACATAGCCCACCTCCTTGCCTCCGTGACCTAACGGGGGGTGGACCCCTTTTCTGTATACGACCCTCTACTACTGCACACGGTAAGGTCCCCTACTGCGCACGGCCCACCTCCCTGCCCAGGTGACATAATGGGGTAGCCCCATCACTTGTGACTAAACGCGATTGTGTATGCCCTATCACTAAGCCTGTAGATGATGGCCTCACTCACGACCCTGCCCCCTGCTTGTACCTAATAAATACAGATGCTTCTGGGCATTTGGGGGCCACCGCTGTTCTCCACTCACAGATTGTGTGGCCCCCCCAAGTCCAGCTGCTCTTCACTAGTTCTTCCGTGTCTTGTCTCTTTACTTCTTGGATTCTGCACCTCAGCACAGCATAAGGGACATCCAACGACCCTGTGGGGCCAATAGCCCTACAGGGAGCAGGTGCCATTGAGATCCCTTTGATGGTGGAGTGATCACTCTTTGGAGAGATCTGCTTCCCATCTTTAAACCAACAGATCTTTGGCTTTGGATTTCTAGCCACTCAACATGTGAAAGTTTCCGGCATTCCCTCAAGGATCTTGTAATATTTCAGCTTCCACTCAAAGAATGGTGTGTTCCATTTTCCACAGGAAAATCTCCAAACCGAACTTCATTACCTGATGCATCCACAGGAGCCCTTTCTAGCCTGTTCTCGAGTCTCTGCTTGCAGCTGGAGACTTTGTATTCCTGATGAGTTGTTTCCTCTTCTGGCTCCTCAATATCGAAGACAGTCGCACCATCAGCACCTGGTAGCCTCCAAGCCTTCCTTCTTCATGTGTCAGCCTCTGCTGGCCTGTTCAGGAGGATCCTTCTTGAAGCAAGTGTTCCCTCCAGGTCTGGAACGCAGCATGCCTTGAATCTCCCCATGGGAGGCTATTCTAGCAGTTCTACTGGCCTTCAGGGGAAATCCTGAGGGGGTGACGCCCTTGGGCACCCCAGGGCATTGCTGCGGCCAAGGTTATGGCGGGGAAGAGCCGCAGGATGCCTGGCCCGGGCTCGGGAGCGGGAACACGTGGGGCACAGGGAAGTCCATAGTGGGGCTGAAGACCAGGGGCCGCAGCGGGGGATGGGAGGATGTTCGAGCTGGGGCTAGAGGCCATGTCCCACCCGGCCGAGGCCGAGACACTGCGCGAGAGGAACTGCTTGGGGCGCGCGTAGGTGAGGGAGCCGGAGGACTGCCTGGAGGGGGCGGTGCAGGAGGCCAGCAAGCTCGTGGGCTCCAGGGACGGTCGGAGCCGGGTCGAGCTCGGGGGAAGGGCGGCTGGGCTGCGGGGCTCTGGCCTCCAGCTCCAGTCGGATGTGGTTCTGGAGTTGCTGGATCTTCAGCGGGTCCCTCCGCGTCCCGCTGCTTCCGATTCCGCCTTGGGGATGAGCCGGCGCTGTGCGGACTCCGCTGATTTTAATTATTTTCTCATCTATGAATGCTCTGCACGTGGGAGCTGGCCCAAGTGACTATCAATGCTAAGATATACGAAAAAGACTAGATCTTTCAGTACATATCTGATGTTTAGTAAATAGACAAAGTCTCACAAGGAGAAACAAGAGACTTCCTAAGTCATCATTATCAAATATGGAGAAACTGACAATGATGAGCTGCGTTAATCCGTCTCTCAGTAATGCTCCTGTTTCCCCTGTCATTTGAGACTGTTGAGTATATTGTACTTGGGACAAAGTCTGAAAACATTTTAGTTTGTGAGCGATTTCTTTCCATCTAAACCTTGTCCAGAACATCCATTTGAGACACAGGCTGAAGATTCTTCTGTAATGTTACCCAAAGGAGCCTGCCTAAAAATAAAAATATCAGAAAATTGGGTAATTTGGTTAAGAATCCCATATCTGGTGATTTTTGTTTGTTGGTTGGTTTGCTTTTTTTTTTAGACGTGGTCTCTATGACTTGACATTGATCCTAGAGAGCGAGCAAGAGAGAGACATGGTCTCCCTCTGTTGCCCAGGCTGGAGTGCAGGGGTGCACCCCTGACTCATTGCAGCCTGAACCTCCGGGGTTGAAGTGATCCTCCCACCTCAGCCTCCTGAGTGGCTGGGACTACAGGTGCATGCCAACATGCTGGGATAATCTCTTTTACGTTTTGTAAAGATGAGGGTCTCCCTATATTGCCTAGGCTCCTCCTGATCTCCTGTGCTCAAGCGATCGTCCAGCCTTGGCCTCCGAAAGTGCTGGAGAAGTATGTATCTGGTTCTATGGGCTTTTCAGAATTGGGATGAAATTTATTCCGCTGTTGAATTGAGCACTCTTGGCCACTGGCCGAGGAGTAGATACAATCCCTGATCTTAATCTTTCTATCCGTGTGGTTGTGTTCAGAGATGTGATTTCCAGAATCTTAAATGACTTTGCACATCTGCTGCCCTATCAAGTGCTCCAACAAGGAAAAGATCACTCAAGAGAAAAAAAAAAAAAAAACTTTCATGGACATTTGAGAAAATCAGCCCTAGAAATCTGATACGCGCTTGTAACACCTCAAAGATTAGTGAAAATCCGGATTGATTATGCCGTTAGTTAAAAATGTTCTATCCTTCTGCCTCCTCAGTAGGGAGACTGAGGCCCAAAACCACCATCCCACAAACAGCAGACTGTCTACTTTAATACCACTTTTCTATTTCATTGTCTTTTCGGTATACCTTAACAATTCCAAGAAAACCTTTATTTTACATTACTGACATTCCCCAAAGACCCACCAATTCTTCGAGAAAAAGCATCAACAGAGAATTCGACCCCTAAGAATCATTAAATCCTTCATGTTAAAATCCTTTCCTCACTCTTTCTGCCAATCCTACAATCCTAAACTCTTATATCATGATTTTTATCCAATTCCAAACAAACCCTTGAATTGAAACATCTGCCTTAAACCACATTGATATTCTCAGCAAATCCTACCTTGTACTTTCCTCTACAGAAAACTACCAGAGTTCAATCAAGGTAGTATTTTTCCCTCATCTCAGTAAACAATAAACTGAACACTGTCTTATCAAAAAGTTGGAGAGACATCATTTAACACTATTACGGCTTCAATCAGACCTACTATCATTCTATCCAGAAAAGGCTTAGCCTTTTTGAGTTTCTGTTAGCATGTTGTGATGTAAGGGTATAGAAAATGTGGTCTTGATAATTTGATGAGACAACATATCTTAAATACCTTGTAAACTATAAAGCTGAATGCAGATGTACGACAGGCTTACTGTTATCATTACAAGAGCAAGACTGCCATCTAATGACAACCAAGCAGATAACAGGTACCCTATCTCAAAGCAGAAATGAAGAGAGTAACAGGATCTCCTGATGAAACCCACGAAGGGACAAGAGATCACAATCTGATTCTCACTATAGGGTTATCAAAACTGTTTTGAAATAGAACATTTTGAACCTCTGTTATAACTGCTCCTTCTAGTAACTAAACATCACTGAGAGTTTTTATAGTGGAAACAGTAGGTAGACATCAAAGCCACATAGGCATCATTGAAACCCAAGAATAGCTCTGTCATCATGCACAAACAACGTGCTCTTCTGGGTCTCCCTTCCTTCATTTATGAAGAGAGAATGGTGACACTTTCTGCAAGTTGTTGTGAGGATTAAATTAGATCATCCAAAATGCTTATAAATTATAACTTATAAATAAAGCAAAACCTGAAACAACTAAGTGCCTCGGCCAGTGGTTGGCACAATGTAGATGCTTCAATAAATAAATATAGTTAATTTAAACTTCTCAGTGGAGTCAAAGACAAACATATATTAAGTGATGCCTATAATTTAAAAAGCTAATAGAAAAAAGAGGTCAGATTAAAACAAATGCTTCAGTGAACATGTGATTTTAACATTTTATATGAATTAATTTTATTAGTTAACAGAATCAAAATGGCTAATCACTGAACCTCAGAGTCTGAAATACCATGTTTGAGTCTAGCTGGGATATTTATTCCTATAATACTTTACTATTCAAAGCTCCAGTTTTCTCAAATGAAAAAGTGATGCTATTTACCTCATCTGAAATTAAATCAGCATCTGAACAAATGCCAAGAAGCAAGGTGATTTTTCTGTCAATAGTATTGCAAAACATATAATTACAGATTAAGAAGAGTATGACACCGTGCGTATTCTCCACTGTCTGCCATGGCACAGGGGAAGAAGTCCGGCTTTGGAGTCAACACACAGCTTCCTACGAGCAGGAGTACGTGGGGACCTCAACAAGTTATTTAACTTCCACCAAACTTGGATTTTCTCTTATGAAAATAGGGATGGTAACTCATTTTATTTTACATACATAATGCTTACAGATAGATTTTAATAGCCTTTATAGGATTACTAAAAATAATTATAAATTGTATAAAGCAGGAGACCTAACACAAAGTAAGTTAAAAATCTGTGCCTCCTGTGTAATAAGAATGCTGATTAAATACTGTTTGTTTCTTTCTTCTTTTTCTCTTTCTTTTGTTTCTCTTTCTTTCTTTTACCGTAATTCATTATTATCCACTTCCTTCTGGGAAGTATATCTATTTAATAAATGGAAATAATGTGTGTCATTATCCCAAAGAAATACTTTATAACGTGTATTATTTTTAAAGAGTAATTTTCTTTTTACACATACAGTTTAATATATTAGGTAAAGATTTGAGTCTTATCCAGAAGTCTTCAGTCTGCATATCCCTTAACTGTTTGTTCTTGCAAAATAAACTATTTGAGGCTCAAAAACTCTGTTAGTAGAGTTAATGAGATAGAAGAATAAAATGGTAAAAACAAGGAGCATTATATGGCACTGAGGGATTAAAGAAAGCTTTGTATTTAAATAAAATTTTATTTCTAGTTACAAAACATAGCCACCACCACCACAGAGAAAAGTAGGAAGCAGAATAAAGAAACTGAGAAAAGCCCCTGTTTACAATATGGCAAAACTTCTAATAGAGATAGGATCCTTCCGCTAGGAAGCAAATCAGAAGTTATCTAAATTCTATTTGAAAATTTGTATGGCCATATCCCCATTGGTTCTTGTAGTACTTAAAATGAAAGTCTGTAAAAAAATACTTAGCACAAGAACCATCAAATGGAATACATTAATACCTTTATTTTTCTCTTTATTCCAGATTTATTATGGTATAATTGAAAAATAATTAAAGTGTACACTATGATGATTTGATATACATGCACATTGTGAAATGAGTGCCATAATCAAGTTGATTGCAGTTACCGTTGTGTGTGTGTGTGTGTATCTGTGTGTGTGTGCATGCACGCACGCACATGTGTTGAGAACACTTAAGATGTACTCTCAGGAAATTTAAACTATACATTACAGTATTATTAACTATAGTCACCATACTGCACATTAAATCCCCAGAACATATTCATCTCATTCTATATACATAGTGCTGAATATTTACATTTATCTTCTAACAGAAAGTTTAAACCCTTTGGTCAATATCTTCCCATTTCCCTGGCCCCTCAGCCCCTGCTAATCACTCCTTTACTGTCTGCTTTTAATACTCCAACTTTTTTAGATTCTACAAATAAGAGAGATCATATAGTAGCTGCCTTTCTGTCTTATTTCAGTTAGTATAATGTCCTCAAGGTTCATCCACCTGGTTGCAAATGGCAGAATTTCCTTCTTTTTATTACTAAATAGTATTTCATTATATTAATGTATACCACATATTCTTTATCTGTTTATCCACTGATGCACATTTAGAATGTTTCCACATATTAGCTACTGTGAATAAAGCTGCAGTGAACATGGGGTGCAGATACCTCTTTAAGATCTCTCAAAGGAAGCCAATTTGTGTTTCCTTCAGATATACAGCCAGAAGTAGGGATGACTGGATCATATGACAGATCTATTTTTAATTTTTTGAGGAACTCTCATATTGTTTTCATAATGGCTTCTGTCATGAGGCCACTGGTTCTTGTGGGGTTCCTCCGGCCAGTGCCACCTGGCTGCCCCATATCTATTCACTGGAGAAGAAAGCATCAGATCCTACAGAGAAGGAGAGTACTTTCCCTGTAGTGGTGCATGTATATTGTCTTGCGTTTTCAGAAAGACTCTTATTGTTCCAAAGGAGACGTGAGCCTACCTTGTTTTCTGTTGCAAGGTTGGGGTCAGGAAAATTAAGTCCTGCATCATCGCCTCAGCCTACCAAAGTGCTGGGATTACAGGCATGAGCCACCGCGCCCTGCCTGTCTCTTAACACTTACATTATGCGGCCGGTCACTGTGGCTCACGTCTGTAATCTCAGCACTTTGGGAGGCCAGGTCGGGCAAATCATGAGATTAGAAGATCGAGAACATCCTCTGTTTAACCCCCACAGATCTACAAAGCAACAGCCCACCCGCCCCAGGCTAATGCACCTGTCCCTGCATAAACTGAATCTCCCTCCCTTCCTCCTGACCAGCTCCTCAGCCACAGCTGTCTTCTCTGAGCCATTCACCCTGTCCCGATGGTCACAAGGCCAACTGGACAGCCCATGATTTGCATGGGGTCGGGGGGCTTTATAAACTCACCCCAAGCAGCATATCCATGCACGCAGTAGGAAGTGAGGGATCACGGACCACAGCCTGAGTCCTGGCTGGAAAAGGTGCCCTCAGAAAAGGGGCTCAGGCAGGTGTGAGGATGGGCTCTGGGCAAAGTCACAGGTGGGGTCAAGGACATCCAGTGAATGACAGTGTAGAGCCCCACGTTAGGAACCACGGGAACCACGACTACCTGGGTAAGAGTGGCAAGGGAGACCCAGAGCCCACAAAAGGATCATGAGCAAGCCACACCCATGCGTGGGAAGCGCAGCACCACCAACCCACAGCCGGAGCCGGAGAGCTGGACATCCACATTTGATGCTTTGCCCTCCCTCCCTCTCCTGTCCCACCAGAGCCTTTGGGTGGCAGAACCTGATAAGGACCAGATGACGAGGGCATCACTCCGAAGCTGCACTAGGAGACCAGCCCTGCAGGGCTCAGAGCTCAGTGGGAAGAGGGAAGCCCAGGTCTGGTGGGATAGGGGAGGATTTAGACACAGAAGAGTGGCAAGTGCACGCACATATCAAGGAAGAAAACACACGTGTTTGCTAGTCATCGTTTCTGCAAGTTACCATCTTAGAGCCGGCTTTTGACTTGTTACTTTAACCAGCTATGCCTCCTTTATCCTAAGCCAGTGGCTCGATTAGCAATTGTTACCAGCTAAGTGGGACTAAACCTCTCCTCTTTAGCACTGGGAGGTGCTGCCTGAATGGAGTTCTTCATTGCTTTTCGCTCTGGCGTTGACAATGCTGCCAAGTATTCCAGAAAATCATCTGGGATGACAAATGCTTCTTCCTGCCTGCAGTGTGGAAGGACAATCTCATTTTCAGCACTCCATTCATCAGCTGACCCCCAGAACCCCACAACCAGTGATACTGTGCAGCTTTCCACACAGCACAGAACACATTGCAGAGCTGGGCTCCAATCACACACAGGAAGATGGAAATGGCTCATCTGGGAGTCCTTGCTACCTTGTTCGACTTGCCAACAACTAGCTTTTGATATTAATACTTATAAAATAGCGGGACTGATAAATCATTACCCTTGAATTGCTGTACAGTATTATCCTTCTCTTCTTGACAGCAGCAAAGTTGGTCAAAAAAGAGAATATTGGATATGTGATCCATCAATATGGTTGCTGTTAGAATTCTTACAGTTTAATAAAACATAATTCTCTATACCCACTGGCTCTTGAGTATTTTGCATTTCAGAACCAACAGAGGGGATGGCATGAGTAAATACAGCATAATTAGATTTGGAGTAATTTCACAAATCATTATTTAAACTCTCTGCAATTTATAGTCTAAAGTAACTAACAATGAACAGAAAGACAACATCTGAAATTGTATGGACTGATACTATGCCGTTTGTAAGCGGGAAATGAGAGTCACTGTGTTCATGTAGTGGGCTTCATTTTTTTTTTTAATTGTATTAAGAAATGTACATCATCGGGATATCAGTTTAATGACACATATTTCAGCTCAAGTCCCAAGGACATTCCACGGACTGTATACTTCTGAAGTTAATTTACACTACATGTGGATTCTGTGTTTCCTTCAGCGTTGGTTGGTTTGTCTTCACGTCCTCATGAATTTTTTCCTACTTGATGCCGAACATGGTTCCATTTCCCAGGAACCTTCAGCTGTCAGTCCAATGTGATGAGCCCCCAGCAGGTTTGATTCTGGCTCCCGTGGCCAGGTGAGCCACGACCGCAGTGCCGAGTCGGGTCTCTCTTTGCTTACCCTCTTGTATGTCTCTTCTGCCCGTTTATTTGCGTAATTTTTAAAGTTTGCTTCCCGTCTCTTCAATCGTTGTGGAGCAGGAGGAAGACTTTATAAGTCAGTCAAGAATAAAAACAAGTCATCCACATGAATAATTCACATGATTTTCTCTCTGCGTTCTTACAAGCCCCACTCGATGACTGTTCGCAACAAGATCGAGAAAAGCTTGCATTTTCATTAAATGAAAAGCACCTCAAAGAACCAAGAGTGAAGCGAAGATACTTCCTCATACCTCACTAATTCCAAAATTTACTGTGCTCCATCAAAAGCTATTCTGTGAGTTTATGTGTAGCTGGCAACAGAAACGCTTCCATTTCATCCTCACCATCTCCCTTCTTCAAGATACCACTAGTAGCACATACACACAAACACGCATGCACACACGCATGACACACAACATGCAGACATGTACATGCACACATGCATGTGCACATGCATGTACAGAGACAAACACCTGCACATATGTCCACATATACACGCACATACACAAGGACACATACAAGCATGTACATACACATATGCACATTATATAATATATATGCACATATATACAGCACACAGACACATACACATGCACCTGTATACACACACGTACGTATGTACACAATACACACATGCACACTCACATACACATATGCATGCAAATACATATGCAGAGACACACCTATATATGCACACACATACATACACACTAATACATTGTACAGACATGCACACATACATACACATGCATGCACACATATCTATACATATGCACGCACACATGCACACATATACATACATACAAACATACACAAACACGCATACACACATGCACACATACATACTCGCACACATCATACACATACACATGCATGCACACATACACACATATCACCTACACAGTGCACACACACACTCCACCCAAGAGGATGGAGAAATCTCTACTCCCCATAGTATTAGAGGATCTAAAAGCCAGGCCTAAGGAACTGGAATTGGAAAAATCACCGTGAAGATCTCATGGAAACATCCCCCAGTCACCAAGGACGGCAGAGCCTTCACAACACTCTCATTAGGCACCTGCCTGAGGACAGATTTTATAGAGGTACATTAAACTGTTTACGATTAAAATGGATCTTTGGAGTAATTAATAGTTTGCCCTGGTAATTTCATCACATTTTGCTGCCGGATGGCAATTATGATTTAATTATAATCGCCTGATGAAGAACATATTAGGTAATTCTTCAGATAATTTCCTTTTTATTCCTGATTAGGGAGCAAGGTTAGGAGAGAGACAAGGTTATGGCTTTGCTGTAATCTAATTTTCCTGCTTTGAAAATAGAAGGCTTTCCGGGCTTTAAAGTTTGCTAAGAGGAGCCTCAGAAATGGCGGCAGACATCTTATCTGAACCGTGTCTTCGTCACTTAGAACAATGGGAGGTCCTGAGTACTCTCATCGCCAGGGGAAACTGGATGGCTGCTCTTTCATTAACCTGGAGAAACAGAAAATGCAACAGATACTTCCTGGATTTCCTTCCCTGAGATATGAGGGATTCAGAAATACGGAAGAAAAACCTATAATGATGAAAAATGCAGGGGAATTCCCACCTCAACCAGAGGTCGCCAGCTAGGAACGCTGGCTGGCGTGGAGGGGAGCCGACACCGTGCGCACCCTTCCACTCACAGGGGAAGCTCGCAGATAGCCATGGGAGGCAGAGGAGCCTTCCACTCTCCAGCCAGACTCAGCCCCTTGAATGCAGGGCCCCACTTTGCATCCCGACTATGACTCAGAATTCCTGTGCTCTGATACGAGCTATTAGTAGCTTGTCATTAAACACCTGAGGAGTTCAATGTATGATAATAGGATATTGGAACTGGGAGTACCATGTCAGCATCTGGTTTATTTTCCTTTTCTCTTTAAAAAAAATCATCTCGTCATGTTTTTGCAGTGCTTTCTTGCCGTTTTCTTTTCTTTTTTTCCCTTTTTCTCAGCTTTTCCTGTATTTGTCTTGAAGGAAAGGGGCTGAGTATCTGATTTTCTACGTCAGTACGCCTCTATTCATCACTGTGTGAGGCTCTGGCCTGGGGGAGGAGTGGACAGAGTATTTGTCCCTCCTGTGGCCAGCTGTCCATCACTTCTACTGCATCCCAATTGCAGGCTTCTGGCCCAGGTGTCCAATTTCCCACAGCAAAGAGCAGGCTTGCATGGAGGTGGGATAGACGAGACAGGGAATGGGCTCTCTCAGCTCCAGCTGTCATGTCATTCAGAGTCTCTGTTCTTCACAGGCACAGCCCTAGTACCTCTGCACTCGCTCCTCGGAAATTCAGATACTTTCACGTTCTTAGAGAATAGAGAGAAACTCAGAGATTACTGCATCAGAAACCACCTATTCAGCTAAAAATTACTATGTAGGGTTATAGTTAGGTACACTTGTGGTCTGGCTTGGAAAAATGAAAAAGACAGAACCAAGGCAGATTTCACTCCAGATGAAACTACTTGGTTCATATCATGACAGGTGTCAGGAAGTCGCCTTCCTCAAACTGTCCGGCGATTAGATTGAATTTCAGATTATGTAAAATGCCTTTGGATTTTCCAAAGTTTTTAATGCATGTGTAGTGAGTCATATGATGGAAATCGTCCATACTGTATTACTATACCAGAGTGTAAGCCTTCCCTGGGATACTGAAACAGCCACACAACAGGCTGGAGCCTCTAAAACAGTCCCCGCTGAAGGCGCAGAAGCCAGCGTTCCCTGCTGATAAAGCAGCACAGCCATCTACATCCAGGAGGCAGAAATGTAAAACCCCAATTGGGTGAGGAAAACCACCTGGCAATTTCCAAGAAACTGGAAGTAAAATTGTCCAGTAGCAATAGCAAAGTCCTTTTCACAGGGCTTAAGAGTTCAACCTCAGCACTTTGCATACTGATGATAGACAGGAGAAAAAAATCCACATGCTGTAAAACACAGGTGTCTGTGGCCCAGACGTGGCTTGGACAGGAGGGGTCCTGCAACATCCGCTTGGAGGAGACACGCCTGGTCTCTCCAGCTGCTGCTTCGATTGGTTTGTGTTCTGGAAACCTGGCAATGTCAGGATGTGTGTTTTACTCTCCCTTTTCCCCCATTTGGTTAGGGTGAGGATGAGGCCCACATGGTGCCCCTAGGTTCTCTGTAGCATTGAGCCTGAAGCTGAGGTCCTTCAAGTCACTTCCGATTTGCTGTTAACTTGATGGCAATTGGGATGCAGAAGGCAGCAGGGTGAGATCTTGAATCTGGATGTTCTATCAGCAGCAACCATTATGAGGCTGAGTGTGGGGGGCCATGGGGAGGGTTAGGTGTGTACGCGTGGCTTTCCTAGGGAAAATGCAGCAAATGTGATGTGATGAACAGTGACGGCCCTCTTTCCACGTTCTGGACAGGGAGGTGCATTTTTTCACATTGTCTTACAGGATTCAAGAAGAATCATTCATGAACGAAGACGGACTTTCAACAATGGATCCACGGAGGCTATGAGGTCCGGCAAGTGGTCCCTTTGCTTATTGAAAACAGGTGACAGGCAGGGTCTGTGCGCCCCAGCTGCCTCCCCTGGGAAAGAAAAGCTATCATGGCAGGGGCAGGAAACCTGCAGCTTGATATGAAAATTCTCTGGAAGGATCCCCACTACACCTGCTCCAAACGTGACGCTCCCTTCCCAGAAGACACCTCCAAGACAGCCACGCAGAGAAGGGACCGTGGGAATCAGTACACCGCTGCATGTTTTGCTTTGAGAGTAGCCAAGAGTGCGAAGGTCCAGCTCTGGTTGAATCCGGGTTCTAGAGTAAGCCTCAGGCTCCGGGTCTAGACGAGCATCATGGTTCATTTCAGGAGTCATCTTGACAGGGCCATGGCGCCCACACACTGGTCACACATTCTAGGGGTGTCTGTGAGGGCGTCTGGATGACATTAACACTAGGAAAGCGGTACGGAGCCAAAGGGAGCCCCCTCACTCTGTGAGTGGCCTCCTGCAATTCACTGTTGAATCCACTGAGGGTCTGAGCAGAACAGAAAGCTGCCCTCCCCCAGCAAGAGGGAACTGTTCCTACCCGACGCTGTGAGCTGGGACACGGCGGCTTTTCTGCCTTTTGATTTGAACTGAAGCATTGGCTCTTCCTTGGTCTGGAGCCTGCTGGCCCTCAGACCAGAACTCAACACCTTCAACTCCCTGGTCTCCAGCCCGTTGGCTGCAGGTCTCAGGATGTGCCAGCCTCCATAATCGGCTGAGCCAATTCCTTTCAATAGATCCCTTTAGATATAGGTATAAATGTAGATACAGATACAGATAGGTATAGATATAGGTAAAGATAGATTGGTGTATATAAAGATAGATAGGTGTAGATAGACACACATAGGTACAGATATAGACATAGGTACAGATATAGATCCTATTGGTTTGTTTTCTCTGGAGAACTCTGACCAATAAAACAAGTCTTTTAAATTAAACAAAGTCTGACCGTAATCCTGTGATTTTGACCCATACTTGGGGGTAAACTGCACACTCCGATTGAGAGTAGGGCGAGCAGGCAGAGGCTGCCCAGCTGCCACACGGCGCCCCCACCAGTCTCTGTGGCTGCAGGAGCTTCTGCCTGTCCAGTGGGAGCTTCTGCACCCCATCAAACATGTTCGTGATGGTGAATATTGAGTGTCAACTTGATTGGATTGAAGGATGCAAAGTATTGATCCCAGGTGTGTCTGTGAGGGTGTTCCTAAAGGAGATGAATATTTGAGTCAGTGGGCTGAGAGAGGCAGACCCACCCTCAATCTGGATGGGCACCATCTAATCAGCTGCCAGCATGGCAGGCAGATGAGCATGGAAAGACTAGACTGGCTGGGTCTCCCGGCCTCCATCTTCCCCCACCGCTGGATGCTTCCTGCCCTTGGACATCGCGCTCCACGTTCTTCAGCGTTTGTGCTCTTGGAACCACACCAGTGGTTTCTGAGGGACTTTTGGGCCTTTGGTCACAGACTGTAGGCTGCACTGTTGGCTTCCCCACTGTTGAGGTTTTGGCACTCAGACTGGCTTCCCGGCTCCGCAGCTTGCAGACGGCCTATTGTGGGACCTCACCTTGTGCATGAGTCAATTCTGCTTAATAAACTCCCTTAATACACACCTTTCCTATGAGGCATGCCCGTCTAGAGAACCCTGACTCATACAATGCTTCAGCAGACCCCGTCCAGGAGGCTGGCTGCTTCCTTCTCTCCTAGCCATGTCAGTATGCGAGGAAGGTTTGGATACAGGGGCCCGGTACAAGGCAGCAGAGAAACTGGAGGCCGATGCCCAGGCTGCCCTGGTGTGTGGCTAGGCCAGATGGGGTGGGGAACAGAGTCCAATGGGGCCATTCCCTAATGTCTGCTGTGTGCCACTGGTGTTGATTCTGCTGACGCCTGTCCACACAAAGGCCCTATTGTCTTCTGCATATGACATTTTATTCTTGGAGCCCGTCCTCAAGGTTTAGCTACCACGGCCGTGCAGAGGCTGGCGGGGCTGCGCGGTCACAGGGCTTCCACACCACCCCCAGTCTCTGGCCCTCCATCAGGACCACCCCTGTCCCTAGCCATGCTTTCCATTCACCGCTAGGCCTCCCCCCCACCATGAGCATTAAACATCTCTCTAGGCATGATTCTGACATGGGAATCCACAGAGCCCTGTTCCATGGGGGCTGTGAGGAACCTGGGGTCCTTCCGTTCAGTTATCTCTCACGTTATTACATTCAGTGTTAGGGCTTCAGAAATAACATCAGGGGCCGATTCGAGTCCTTAGCGTGAGTCAGATGGTGGAGCGCTGTCTTGGGGACTCTAGTCTCACGGCTATGGTTCATTACATGCTGTAAGTTAAGGTAAGAAGGGTTTCTGTGCTTTTCAACTTTTCTGCCATCAAAAATGCTACCTGAAAAGTACCTACCAAAACACAAATGCAGTTCTAGCCTCTCATTCAATATAAATAACTAGGGAGAGGGTCTCGCCCTGGAGTCTCTTTGATGCATACTCATTGCTGATTAAGATCTCAAAAAAAGGACAGGAGTGCTTTAACTGCTGAAGCTGATTCAAGCATGCCAAGCTGCTGTAGACTACCTGTTCCAACCACATAGTTTTATGGACCTGGTCTTTCAGGACCAGAAAGCTGAAGGAAGATTCCTGCAGTCACAGGCTAAATAATTACAAAACCAGGACTCAAACCCAGGTATCTCGACCTTTTAGTCCAATGCTAGAGTGAGAATCTTATAAGACAAAGGCCAGCATAATTCCTGCTCTCTCTCTGGATTCCTGCTCTTGATGAGCAACCACAGGCGTTTTTTATTTTGATTATTTTTGTTCCTAAGCAAATAATTACCTATTAATCTTTTTTAACCAATTAAGCTATGGTCCTTCATTTCAAGAAGTCTCATTAAAAGTAATGGTCTTTTCCTGCTGGAATTTAATCTTGTTTCCTTTATTAAAATGTTTATTTTTGTAATGCCTTCAAGAAAGTCTGAAGCGAAAAGGGAACAGTTTTGATCAGACGAGGGTGATTCGAGACGGTGTCATCACTATTGTAGGTGTTACACTTATCACATTTTTATGAAATGAATTTTTTTCCATATTTCGCAAATTGGGAAGTGTTATTGCCTCTTTTAAGAAATTTCAAACTATAGAACAGGAAGCACTGTCTAGAATGATTCTCCACCTTTATTTCTAGAAGCACTTCTGGATTAATGGTGCTCATAAGAGAGTATGCAGCAGTAAAGGTCTGTGTTTTGGCTCCGTGAAGACATGGGGCCCAGGGCAGCAGCCCCACATCTGAGATCGTGTGTCTTACACGAGGAGGCAGTGAGAGCAGAAGCCAGAGCTGAGCATCCTGAGAGGCCTCCATTGTAGACTAACGCTCCACGGTCATTTTCAGATCCTTTATTCTTCTCAGCAGCAGGTTATCTTCTTCAAATCAAAATTTCCTCAGAAGCATACACACAGGAAAGCCATGAATTCAGACTTGCTCTGGTTGAGTCAGGGCTTGGACGTCCGAGATCATTCTCACCACAGTTACCCATCCAGGGAAGCCTCAAAGAGGGCTCTTCAGAAACTCTAGGACTCGCTGGACCAGACTGAAAATTCCAGATTTAGCAAACCTATTCATTTTGCAGATGAGGACAGTAAAGCTGAGAAAGCCCGGCCCACCCACCTGAACTCCTCAGGGTGCTGGCTCATGGCCATGGCCAGAATCCACGTGCTCTCAGTCACCCTCTACCTTGGGTCATTTTCAAGAAGTGTCTCCAGACCACAGTCCTTCTGTGGATAAGCTGTCAGCGCTGCTGACCCATGAGCGCTCGGGCAGCAGGGCCAGGCACAGGTGCAGGGCCCCACCCACTCCCACCCAGGCCCTTAGCACTAGGCCCCACAGCCTCTCCCTACAATCCCCTCCCAGCTCTGCTGATGGAAACCAAGTCAGGGTGGAGTTTTCCCATCTGGGAAATGATGCCTGCCATACAGCAGTTCCATGAAACCATCAGAAACTATCTTTACCCTCACTGGCATGGACACAGTCTCCTCCCAAGTAGGGTGTGTCTTTGAAGAGACTGGTGACTGGAAGGGACTTCTTATTGTAGAATAATTTTTTAATTAAAAAATATAAGACTTCTATTGTCTCTTTTATGTCCCCAATATATTAACGAAATTGTTTACTCTATCGTCCAAATGGTTCAGACTCATCACCAGTTAATATGAAATCTAGGAAACAGATTGTAAAAGGTCAATTAAGAAAACAAAATTCGCAAAACAACAAACACCCAAAGATGCTCAGCTCAAATACAAACAGGACAGTTTCATCGCATAATTGCTGGAAGAACTCCTTTTTTAATAAAAATGGGAGCTATGTGTGATATATCATGTAGCAAATTGTTATTATACTCAAGTCATTTTTAAGTAGTCAAATAATTAATATAGTCCCACTCTTTTAATTGTTCCCTACATAGAAGATATTTTTCAGAGTGCACAATGAAAAATAATAAGTTGCTCTTAAAACTCAAGTGATTAAATGACCTGTAAGAGGGATGTTTATCAGAGCTGGGTGACGCTTAACTCTGAGTGAAATGTACAAGCCTCATTAAAAATGAATAAAAAATTCAGTGATGTTATAATTCATTTCCCCTAATGGGTTGTCATTCTCTCCTCCCCATTAGGAATTAGTGTATGAAGTTTAAACTCTACACATTACCATACCGTGCAACTGGTAGCCTAATAACTCAGTTTTTCTCAGAAATAGTCTTGCCTAAAATTAATAATTGAATGCTTTTTCTTAGTTAGAATTATCCTTAAACTGGAATCAGCTTTCATAATGTGGAGGAATTGAAAGAAAATCGGTCAACTTTTCCTTTAAATATCTGAAGATTTTTAACAGAAAAAAAAAGTTACTTAGCAAGTCAGTTAACAATAATTACAAGATGGCAGAAACAATGGCCAGACTTCCAGGTAAGAGAGCAAATGCTTTTCAAACACTTTAAAAGTTCTGATTTACATAAAAGCAATTAATATGTTAATTATAAACAAATCCCATTCATCTATTAATTCAAGCCATATCCACAGTTGAAGTTTAGCCTACTTCAACTTTCCTTGTGTGATAAAATCTATAAAACTCCATCTCTGCACTCCTCCGTATCCCGAATGTATGGTACCTCTTAATCATGATAACAGTAAATGTGAACATTAATTAGATAAGTGTTTGCTATACAACGGCATTTCATTAAATAATCTGACTACCACCTAATGTAGTCTTTTATTCCACAAACAATTACCAAGTTCCTAACTCTGTTGTAAGTGCCAGTGATAAAATAATGAGCCCACCTAGTCCTGCCTTCATGAGGCTCAAAGGCTAGAAGTTTAGATGAAAGACAGGCACACAGATAAGTACATAAAATACATAGAGTGCTGTTAGGAGGTGGATGTGCTCTCATAAACAAGGCACAGTTATTGCCCCTGTTTTATAAATGAAGGAGCTGGTTTTAAGGTAACTTGCTTGAGGACACAGGGTTAAAAAGCCACAGGTGAGGAATTTAATTCGCAGTTTATCAAATTCTGTAGCCAAACTCTTAGTCACTGTACTTTGTTACTTGACCATGACTTGCATAGGGTAATATATACATATACATAAATATGCATAATGTATACACATAACATATATTTACATAATATACATTTTATTCATAAAAACATATATATGCACCGTGTGTGTGTGTGTGTGTGTGTATCTGGAGTTGCTTTTTATTAATTAAGATTAGTTACTAATTAACTCATTCAAAAACATAGCAAGTGCCTGACATGGGTCAGACATTATAAACACAGAAATGAATAAATATGGGATTTGTCTGCTTGTGACTCAGCTCCAGCAAACTTTATAGGCAGAAGGAGGGAAGGAAGGAGATAAGGAAGGAAACAAGAAGGAAGGAAGGTAGGGAGGGAGGG
>PVKP010022829.1:0-37131 GCA_004027715.1 Plecturocebus donacophilus | reverse complement strand
ACATACCAAAAGGTAAAGAGCATCACCATAATGAAGAATCTACATCAACTAATGGGCAAAACAGCCAGCTAGCATTACCAGAAGCTGTGATTTTTGTCTCTGATAAAACAGACTTTAAAACAACAAAGACCATAAGAAACAAAGAGGGACATTACATGGTGGTGAAAGGATCAATGCAACAAGAAGAGCTAACGATCCTGAATATATACGTACCCATTACAGGAGCACCCAGATACATAGGGCAAGTTCTTAATGACTTACAAAGAGACTTAGACTCCCACACAATAGTAGTGGGAGACTTTAACACTACACTGTCAATATTACATAGATCAACGAGCTAGAAAATTAACAAGGATATCCAGGACTTGAACTCGGACCTGGAACAAGTAAACTTAATAAATATTTACAGAACTCTCCACCCCAAATTGACAAAACATACATTTTTCTCAGTATCACATTATACCTATTTTAAAAGTGACCACATAATTGAAAGTAAATCACCCCTCAGCAATTGCATAGCATCTCACAGGTTTAAATAAAATATTGGTTGGCTGCTTATTTGTTATTTTCATCCCCTATTCCTTCCTGTCTCCATTGTTAAGCACAATTATTGGCATAAAAGAGGTTTTTAATACCCATTTTTAGACTGCATTCTAGCCTGGGCAATAAAATAAGAATCCCATTCTCTCTCCCTCTTTCTCTTCCTCTTTCTTTCTCTCTTTCATTCTTTTTCTTTCTTTTGCTGTTTCTTTCTTTCTCCTTTTCTCTCTTTTTCTAAAATTAAAAAAAAAAATGCTGGGATTATAGATGTGAGCCACCACACCTGGCTTGCCACCCTGACCAGCTATGCCTAGTCCCTTAGATGTACAAAGTAGACCTCAACTCGTAACCATACTCAAACAGACGTGCTCATCCTCTTATGCAGATAATTTGTACCCCTTTATAATTTTAGAGAAAATATGCTGACCAGTGATATCCTGGTGTTTTAACAACTACCTTGCCAAGTTGGGAGAGGGGAAGCCTAGTTGTAGCATTTGCCTATGTCCATGGTGTAAATACTCTGATCGTGGCCTTGATATGTTGCCCAGAATGGTGTATGGTGGCTATTCACAGGTGCCATCACAGGGTACTACAGCCTTGAACAACTGGGCTTAAGTGATCCTCCCGCCTCAGTCTCTTGAGTAGATGGGCCAAAGTCATGCGCCACTGTGCCTGCTTCCAGCACATCACTGAATGCGAACCATCATGGAATGCCTCATTTGCTTTAAGTGACTCATTGGCTTTGTGGCAGGGTGGCTAAGAACATAGTCTTTTAATTTTCCTTTTTTTTTTTTTAAGACAGAGTTTTGCTCTTGTTGCCCAGGCTGGAGTGCAGTGGCATGATCTGAGCTCACTGAAACCTCCACCTTGAGGGTTCAAGCAATTCTCTTGCCCCAGCCTCCTGAGTAGCTGGGATCACAGGCATGTGCCACCATGCCTGGCTAATTTTGTATTTTTAGTAGAGACAGGTTTCTCCATGTTGGTGAGGCTGATCTCGAACTCCCAACCTCAGGTGATCCGCCCGCCTCAGCCTCCCAAAGAGCCCCTGCACCCAGCCTTAATTTTCTTTTCTTTTTTTTTTTAGACGGTCTCGCTATGTCACCCAGGCTGGAATGCAGTGGTGCCATCATAGCTCACTGCAACTTGAACTCCTGGGCTTAAGGGATCCTCTGGCCCCAGCCTTTCAGATAGTTGGGACTACAGATGCATGGCACCATCCCTGGCTAATTTTTTTAAATTATCATAGAGACAAGGTCTGGCTTTGTTTCCCAGGCTGGTCTTGATCTCCTGGGCTCAAGCAATCCTCTCACCTTGGCCTCCCTAAGTACTGGGATTATAGGTGTGAGCTGCAGCACTCAGCCTCCAGGTGACTTCTAAGGTTTCTTTCAGCTCTGACATCCTTGGTTTCTATTCCTTTAAATTCCTGGAGCTCTTGGAGCCTGTACACACAATTTAGAGCAAGCCTTTGTTCAGAGGGTGTGTTTTAGTGATTCTCCATGATAGAACTGATTGTCTTGGGGAGAAATTTGAATCTACATTTCTGGGGTCTTGGATGTCTTCGGAGGATGTTGGTGAATCAAAAAGAGTTAGTTTTGAGCTGGATATGATGGCTCACACCTATTAATATAATCCTAGCCATAGAACAGAAGTGGGTGGAGTACTGAGGCAGGAAGATCTCAAGCCCAGGAGTTTGAGGCTGCTGTGAGCCATGATCACACCACTGCACTTGTAGCCTAGGCAACAGAGGGAAACCCCGAACTCTAAAAAAAGACGTTAGCTTTTTTCCATTTGTACAATGTAACTGTGGGCTTGGCATTGTGCTAGGCATTTTGTAAACATTATCTTCCTTTTTTCATCATGGTGATCTCATTTAAAGCCCTATCATAAACCTTTAATATAACGATAATATAATAATTGCTATTAACCACGCGCTGCACTGTTTTCATGAGGTAGAAAATTAAAAGGCTAAAAAAGCCTACAAAACTACCTATCAGGTACTATGCTCACTATCAGGGTGACAGGACATGTACTCCAAACCCCAGCATCATGCAGTGTTTCAATGTAACAACTCTGCACATAAATATCTGTATCTAACATAAAAGTTGAATTTTTTTTTTTTTTTTTTGAGATGGAGACTCACTCTATCACCCAGGTTGGAGTGCAATGGCACCATCTTGGCTCATTGCAACCTATGCCTCCCGGGTTCAAACCATTTTCCTGCCTCAGCCCCTTGAGCGGCTGGGATTACAGGCATGCGCCACCACACCCGGCTCATTTTTGTGTTTTTAGTAGAGACGGAGCTTCATCATGTTGGTAAGGCTGGTCTCAAACTCCCGACCTCGTGATCTGACTGCCTCGGCCTCCCAAAGGGCTGGGATTACAGGAGTGAACCACCATGCCCCACTGAGTTGCTTTTTTTTTTTTTTTTGAGACAGAGTTTTGCTCTTGTTGCCCAGCCTGGACTGCAATGGCATGATCTCGGCTCATCACAACCTCCACCTCCCAGGTTCAAGTGATTCTCCTGCCTCAGCCTCCCAAGTAGCTGGGATTCCAGGCATGCGCCATCATGCCTGGCTAATTTTTGGATTTTTAATAGAGACAGGGTTTCTCCATGTCGGTCAGGCTAGTCTCGAACTCCCGACCTCAGGTGATCCACCTGCCTCAGCCTCCCAAAGTGCTGGGATTACAGACGTGAGCCACTGCGCCTGGCGAATTTTTTTTTTTTTTTTTTAAGAAAATTTAAAATAGGCTGGCTGACAGGGCAAACTCTGTCTCAAAAAAACCCCCAAAAAGCAGGACTTTTGTTTGGTTAGTAGAATGCCTTGAGCCACAGTTTCACCCCTCCCATTGTCTTGCACTCTCCACATTTTGCTCACTGCCAGCCCTTGGGCAAATCTGGTTGCCACTCTCTCCCTGATTTGACTTGATTTATTAATTTTGGTTTTAGGTAATTTATTAGGATAACTTACAGACAGAAGGGTGCTCTTAGGCAGCCGCAAGATGGGTAGCTCTCCACACAACAACCCCCCGGACTCAGGGCTTGTATGTTGGGGAAAGTGTAAGTGCTCTGGAAAGAATGTGTAGGTGTTTACAAGCTTCACAGCCTGTGATTTCTGCAACAGCATCAAGGGTTGTTTTGGAGGAAACTTACAGTGAATAAATGTTCCTACAGAAAGCGTAGCACATCAAATAGACATTTCGGAGGCACTTCTGGGTAAATCAGAAATTACAGGTCAGATTAGGATTTAAAATAAAGTCCCTCTTGTGACCACACACCACTCATCTAATCCAGCTTATACAATCTCATGCACACACCTCTTCCACGATGGTCCCTCAGCCTGTAGAGAAGGGAGTGCTGCAATCATTTCCATGGCGTGGGTGGACAGGCTGCATTAATTTGTTTTATACCTGTTAGCAGAGGCCACACCAACAGTACAAACAAGGAAACCCGGCCAAGTGACTTTAGGAGCTTTACAGCTGGTCCTGGACCTTGTATCTTTTGTGGGTTGATGGCCCAGCCTGTGGATTAGAGAAGAGTACACAAGGCGTCAAGGTGTTACTTTCCCGGCTTCTGGGGTGTCCTGCTGTCTTAGCTATGGATATCCCAGTATATGCAGGTCACAGGGTGACAAGCTGCAGCACAGTTACCTGGGCCTCCCAGAGCAGAGGACAAGAAGCAGGACCATGCTCTGACGGGGCAAGAAACCCACTCCCTGATTTTTTTGTTTTTTGTTTTTTTTGAGACCAAGTATCACTCTGTCACCCAGGCTGGAGTGCAGTGCCACAATCTTGGCTCACTGCAACCTCTGCCTCTTGGGTTCAAGCAATTCTCCTACCTCTGTCTCCCAAGTAGTTGGGACTACAGGCACATGTCACCACACCCAGCTAATTTTCTGTATTTTCAGTAGAGATGGGGTTTTGCCATGTTGGCTACTAGGCTGGTCTCGAACTCCTGGCCTCAAATTATCTACCTGCCTTGGCTTCCCAGAGTGCTGGGATTATAGGCCTGAGCCACCATACCCAGCTACTGACTCTTTGATTTAATTTTATTTATTTATTTTTATTTTTATTTTTGAGATGGAGTCTCACTCTGTCGCCAAGCTGGAGTGCTATGACGTGATCTCGGCTCCCTGCAACCTCCACCTCCCAGGTTCAAGTGATTCTCCTGCCTCAGCCTCCCGAGTAGCTGGGATTACAGGCATGTGCCATCACACCCAGCTATTTTTTGTATTTTTAGTATAGACAAGGTTTCACCATGCTGGCCAGAATGGTCTCGATCTCTTGACCTCGTGATTCATCTGCGTCAGCCTCCCAAAGTGCTGGGGATTACAGGCATGAGTCACCTCGCCCAGCCCTATTTATTTATTTTTGACATGGAGTCTTGCTCTCTCGCCCAGACTGGAGTACAGTGGCGCGATCTCAGCTCACTGCAACCTCTGCCTCCCAGGTTCAAGCAATTCTCCCACCTCAGCCTCCCAAGTAAGCTGGGATTACAGGCACCCGCCATCATGCCTGGCTAATTTTTTTTTTATTTTTGTAGAGACGGGGTTTCACCATGTTGGCCAGGCTGGTCTTAAACTCCTGACCTCAGGAGTTTGATCCACCTGCCTTGGCCTCCCAAAGTGCTGTGATTACAGGCGTGAGCCACTGCACCTCGCTGAGACCCTTTTTCTTTTTCTTTTTTTTTTTTCTTCATCTCAGAATGGTAATGTGGCAACATTGTAAGAAGGTTCAAGGGTGGCACATCTCACACATGCCCATGAACACCCAATCGTCACACTCATATACTACAAAATGATCAGATCTTTCTCTACACACAGTGTTTTTGTTTTTGTTTTTTTTTAAAGACGGAGGTCTCACCATGTTGGTCAGGCTGGTCTTGAACTCCCAACGTCAGGTGATCTGCCCGCCTTGGCCTCCAAAGTGTTTGGATTACAGGTGTGAACCACCATGCCCGGCCCCACAATCTTTTTTTAATTAGCTGGGTGTGGTGGCACATGCCTGTAGTCCCAAGTACTCCCTGCTCCTCGGGAGGCTGAAGTGGCAAGACTGCTTGAGCCCAGGAACTCGGGGTCGCAGTTATGACTGTAGCACTGTAGTCCAGCATGGGGAACACAGCAAGACTCTGTCCTAGAAAAACTAACAAACAAAACCACAAAAAAACTAGAGGTGTTTCTTTGTCACCAGACTTTAAGCTCTTTGGGGGCAAAGATTGTGTCTACTTTCTTTCTTTCTTTTTATTATACTTTAAGTTCTGGGATACACGTGCAGAATATGCAGGTCTGTTACATAGGTTTACATATGCATTGGTAGTTTGCTGCATCCATCACCCCATCATCTACATTAGGTATTTCTCCTAATGCTATACCTCCTCTATCCTCCCACCCACTGCTATTCTTCCCCTACCCGCCTATCCCCTGACAGGCCCCAGTGTGTGATGTTCCCCTCCCTGTGTCCATGTTTTCTCATTGTTCAACATCCACTTATGAGTGAGAACATGCAGTGTTTGGTTTTCTGTTCTTGTGACAGTTTGCTGAGAATGATGGTTTCCAGCTTTATCCATGTCCCTACAAAGGACATGAACTCATCCTTTTTTATGGCTGCATAATATTCCATGGTGTATATGTGCCACATTTTCTTCTTCTTTTTTTTTTTTGAGATGGAGTCTTGCTCTGTCACCCAGGCTGGAGTGCAGTGGCACAATCTCAGCTCACTGCAACCTCCGCCTCCCGAGTTCAAGCCATTCTTCTGCCTCAGCCTCCCCAGTACCTGGGACTACAGGCATGAGTCACCATGCTGAGCTAATTTGGTATTTTTAGTGGAGACAGGGTTTCTCCATGTTGGTCAGGCTGGTCTCAAACTCCTGACCTTGTAATCTGCCTACCTCTGCCTCCCAAAGTGCTGGGGTTACAGGCATGAGCCACCACGCCCAGCCTACATTTTCTTTATCCAGTCTATCATTGATGGGCATTTGGGTTGCTTCCAAGTCTTTGCTATTGTGAATAGTGCCACAATAAACGTATGTGTGCATGTGTCTTTATAGTAGAATGATTTATAATCCTTTGGGTATATATCCAGTAATAGGTTGCTGGGTCCAATGGTGTTTCTAGTTCTAGATCCTTGAGGAATCGCCACACTGTCTTCCACAACGATTGAACTAATTTACACTCCCACTAACATAATAAAAGCGTTCCTATTTCTCCACATCCCCTCCAGCATCTATTGTCTCCTGATTTTTTAATGATCACCATTCTAACTGGCAGATTGTGTCCATTTTCTTCATTGCTGAATACACAGTGTTTAGCACAGCTCTGCCAATATTAACTTTCCAATAAGTGTTTGTAGAGTAAGTAGATGAGTTAACAGATGCAAATAAAAACCATGTTTCCTTTTTTTTGGAGACAGAGTCTCACTCTGTCACCAGGCTGGATATAGCACAGTGGCGCAATCTTGGCTCACTGCAACCTCTGCCTCCTGGGTTCAAGCAATTCTCATGCTTCAGCCTCCTGAGTAGCTGGGATTACAGGTGTGTGCCAACATGTCTGACTCTTTTTTTTTTTTTTTTTTTTTTTTGGTATTTTTAATAGAGACAGGGCTTTACCACATTGTCCAGGATGGTCTCGAACTCCTCACCTCAAATGATCCACCCACCTCAGCCTTCCAAAGTGCTGGGATTACAGGCAGCGAGTCACCCTACCCGGCCATATTTTCTTTTCTTGTCTTTTCTTTTTTGACAGAGTCTTGCTCTGTTACCTAGGCTAGAGTGCAGTGGCACAATCTCAGCTCACTGTGACCTCCGTCTCCTGGGTCAAAGTGATGCCTCCTGGGTCAAAGTAATTCTTCTGCCTCAGCCTCTGGAGTAGCTGGGACTACAAGTGCCTGCCATCATGCCCAGGTAATTTTTGTACATTTAGTAGAGATGGGGTTTTGCCATGTTGGCCAGGCTGGTCTCAAACTCCTGACCTCAGGTGATCCGCCCACCTTGGCCTCCCAAAGCGCTGGTATGACAGGCTTGCACCACTGAACCTGTTCCTTTTTTTAATTTTATTCTAAAAATGGGGTCTCAGGCCGGCACGATGGCTCACGCCTGAGATCATGCCATTGCACTCCAGCCTGGACAACAGAATGAGACTCCATTTAAAAAAAAAAAAAAAAAAAGACGGGGTCTCACTGTGTTACCCAGCTGGTCTCGAACCCCTGGGGTTAAACAATCCTCCAGCCTCCACTTCTCAGAGTACTGGGATTACAGGCATATGCCACCATGTCCAGACCATATTTCTTTTCCATTGGGTGGTGCCAGCACACACAGAGATACACAAAGACAAACGTGCCCTGTTAGTGCTCAGTAGTCATTTGAATAAATTTTCACAATGGGCTCAACTTATCTCAGCATAGACTTTATTGGTTTGGCTTTTCTTGTCTACTCCGGAGTGGGGCTGAGGCAGGAGCTAAGTGAAGGGCAGAATCCAGTCCTGAGCTGGGTGTGGTCAGAGTCACCGAGACCTGAGAGAGTGGGGAAGGCAGAAGACGTGGTAGAGAGGAAGGATGTTATGGACTTAGAGTTGGCCAAGCACATTTCTCCTGGGACCCAGCCATTGTTGAACCCCTCCTACCTTTAAATCACCTTTTAAAATTTTTTAATTTTTTGGTTGGGCATGGTGGCTCACGCCTGTAATCCTAGCACTTTGGGAGGCCGAGGTGGGTGGATCACCTGAGGTCAGGAGTTCAAGACCAGCCTGACCATCGTGGTGAAACCCCATCTTAAAAAAAAAGAAAAAAGAAAAAAGAAAAATTTTTTATTTTTATCATTTTACTTAGGTTTTCCTTTTTTTTTTTAAAGATGGGGTTTCACCCTGATGGCCGAGCTGGTCTTGAACTCCTGACCTCAGGTGATTTACCCACCTCGGCCTCCCAAAGTGCTAGGATTACAGGCGTGAGCCACCGAGCCCGACCTTTTTTTTTTTTGTATTTTTAGTAGAGACGGGGTTTCACCATGTTGGCCAGGCTGGTCTCGAACTCCTGACTTCAGGTGATCCGCCAACCTCAGCCTTCCAAAGTACTAGGATTACAGGCGTAAGCCACCATGCCCGGCCAATTTACTTAGTTTTTAAGAGACAGTCTCACTGTGGTGCCCAAGCTGGAGTCCAGTGACCATTTACAGGTGTAATCATAGATCACTGCAGTCTGGAACTCCTGGCCTCAAGCAGATGCTCCCATCTCTGCCCTGTCAAATCACCATTTTAATATTAAGTAATCAAAATAATTCACAAAAGTACAGAGACTGTTATCTACCTCCCTACAGAGATTTTTGCACATCCTCTTCTCCATTGATCTGCTCACACTCCTGTCCCTTCTTCCCTTCCTGAGCTTCCTGTCCCAGATTTGCTCCCTCAGTCTCTCCCTAATTGCTCAGCATCGCAGTCTAAAGTGCTTTGGCTTCCATGCTCCTGTCTGCATCATGAGATTCCTGTCTCACCCTTTAGGTGGACAGGTCTCTTCATAACATTTAGTCCCTCGATTCTGGGACATAAGGAATGGACTGAAGAATTTTCTAGCTGGTGAGGTAGATTCAGGAGACCATTGAAGCCAGCAGCGGCTACAGATAAAGGCAACATGGCTCCAACCATGCAGGTTCCCACCACCAGGAAGGTGCCATGGCCCAAGAGTACAGAGAAAGAGCTGAGAACAGGACGGGGCTCGCTCGGTGGGTACGGACAGGCAGAACACAGGATGGACTCAGGTCGGTGGGTAGGAACAGGTAGGGGAGAAGAGAGCAGCACCTCGCCAGGAAGAGTGAGGAAGAACAAATAGTAATCAGAGCTGCTAACCTTGCTGAGCTCTTATTACTCCTCAAATGTGGCCCTCAGGTCTCCACTTGAATTGTGTTTTTTTTATTCTTTGTATTTTTCCACTTGCATTCTCTTATTTAAAGCTCACAACAATCCCATGAAATCATTCTATACCTCTGATTTTAATGAAAACACTGAGGTTCGGAAAGGCTAGTAATCAGCCAGCACATGGAGGGGCAAAGATCTGAATCCATGTCTGATACTGAAGGTCAAGTTAGAACCGCTGTGCAACACCACACTCCCCTACCTGAGCCTGCAGAGGTTTGTCCGATCCACTAAGCAGGCCAACAGCTCTTGAATCAGCAAGTCCCGAAGCAAATCTTCATTGCTGGGGTTCTTGGGTGGGGACCTGCAAGGGATCAACCTCTGGCTATTTTAACCTGGGCCTCGCCCAGAGAGAGTAAACACGTGGCTGGGGACACTGAGGGACAGCCACAGATTGTGGGGGAGCCGACACAGCTGCCTCTCCATTGGCTCAGCTCTGAGATCTGGAGCCTTCTTTCTGCCAGCCCCACCCAGCACTGCCTGCCTGGGGAATATGAACCCTTCAAGCAGGGAGAGTCAAACAGAATTCTGGTGTGAAATATTCTGCCCATCCACTCTGCAAGTGTTGCAGAATGCAGAGAGTACTTTGGGCACATTCACTCTTTGAAATGGCCTGTGCCATTCAGAGAGGGGATAACTGATTTCAGGGGAGTGGGCCAGGGAAGATCCTCCCTTCTTTCACAAACAGCCTTCCTGAGGTGGCAAGGCCAGGACCTGAGTCTCTTCTCTCCCCGGCCTTCTCCTGACAGGGACTCTGCTATGCATGAAGTCATCAATCTTAGAAACCCTGTCCCTGAAACTCCTCCTAGCACCCCTCCCCTGTTCCTCCAAGGCTTCTTCCTTAAGCTCCGGCTGACCTCCAGGAGTTTGCTCAATGAAGACCCCTCTTTGAACTCTGAGAGGAAGAGGATGCTTATCACAGGTCCTTGCCCTGCTCTGGGGTCAGGGAGAGGGAACAACGAGGTGGGGGTGGGGCGGGAGGCTCGGCTCCCTCCCTTTCCTCTGCGCCCTGACTCACCTCTGTGGCTCCACTGCCTCCCCCTCCTTCCTATTAGCTTGACTGGCCAGCTCCAGTGCCTCTGCCCGCCTCTGGGTGATGTTGTGCTTCCAGCTGGGAAGATACAGATTAGAGAGTGGTGGGCTGCAGAGACTCCAGTCTAGGGACACTTGAAATTTTTAGTACCTCAACCCCAAAAGCAGAGGGTACCTTTCTCCACTCAACCCCTACACTGCTGGCCTTCAGCTGCTCCTACCAGTGAACAGCTTCTCAAAATCCACCATGCTGATAAGAGAGGGCAGGGAAAGAGACTTGGCATAGAGCAGGGAGAAGGATGAGGGCAGTTGATCCTCATTTTTTATTTTATTTATTTATTTATTTTTGTGATACAGCGTCTGGCTGTATCGCCCAGGCTGGAGTGCAGTGGCACCATCTTGGCTTACTGCAACCTCTACCTCCCAGATTCAAGCCATCCTCCCGTCTCAGCTTCCCGAGTAGCTGAAACTATAATCACCACACCCAGCTAAGTTTTGTGCTTTTCGTTTGCCATGTTGCCCAGGCTGGTCTCGAATTCGTGAGCTCAAACAATCCACCTACCACTGAGGTGGGCGGATCAGTTGAGGTCGGGAGTTAGATACCAGCCTGACCAACATGGAGAAACCCCATCTCTACTAAAAATACAAAATTAGCCAGGCGTGGTAGCACATGCCCGTAATCTCAGCTACTTGGGAGGCTGACACAGGAGAATCGCTTGAACTCGGGAGGCGGAGGTTGCGGTGAGCCGAGATTGCGTCATTGCACTCCAGTCTGGGCAACAAGAGTGAAACTCTGTCTCAAAAAAAAAAAAAAAGTAAAGGATTGGGGATAGCCCTGGTTCTACCCCTAGCCTGGATTGCTGCCCAAGTCAGGGTCCAGCTACCATGTCTAACTCCCATCCTTGCCTGGTGAAAGGTGGCACCTGGGGTTGTGCATCATGTGGCTTATGTGGCCACAGCTGGTGGCCTCCTCTGAACTTACGAAGGCAGAGCCTGGCACAGGGAACAGGAGGAGTGTAATTAATGACTCACTCATTCTTCTTCCCCTTTTGGGCCAGCAGCCAGTTCACAAAGTCTTGTTGGTGAATCTTGTCCATGGCAATACTGTAGTCACTGATGAAAGTCCCCTCGGCATACCTGGGGCTTCGAGGTTGAGGGCTGCTCACCTTAGCATGAGATCCGAGAGGCAGGGAGGGGAGAAGACTGGAATCAAGGGTGCAGAGAAGGGGCAGAAATGGGGGGAGAATCACAATGCCAGGGTAAATGACTGTCACTCACTCGAAAACAAACCAGTCTGTTTTTATGGAGACTCCCTGTGGTCAATGCATCCACTCCCCCACCCCACCCCAGGCTTTATCCTTAACTCCAGGGTGCACCTCCTGTAGCCTCAGTGTGTGTGGCTCTGGATTCTGGGCAAAAAGAGATCAAAGGGCCAGATGAGGTGGCTCAAGCCTGTAATCCCAGCACTTTGGGAGGCCCAGGCAGGCGAATCACCTGAGGGCGGAGTTCAAAACCAACCCAACCAACATGGTGAAACCCCGTCTCTACTAAAAATACAAAAATTACCCGGGCATGGTGGCACATGCCTGTAATCCCAGCTACTCAGGAGGCTGAGACAGGAGAATTGCTTGGACCTGGGAGGCAGAGGTTGCGGTGAGCCGAGACAACACCATTGCACTCCAGCCTGGGCAACAAAAGCAAAGAGCAAAACTCCATCTCAAAAAAAAAAGGGCTGTACACTGTGGCTCATGCCTGTCATCCTAGCACTTTGGGAGGCCGAGGCAAGTGGATCATGAGGTCAGGAGTTCAAGACCAGCCTGACCAACATGGTGAAACCCTGTCTCTACTAAAAATATAAAAACTAGCCAGGCGTGATGGTGCCCACCTGTAAATCCCAGCTACTCAGGAGGCTGAGGCAGGAGAATCCTCTCAGAAAAAAAAAAAATTAATAATAAATAAAAACTGGCCAGGCATGGTGGCTCACACCTATAATCCCAGCACTTTGGGAGGCTGAGGCAGTAGATCATGAGGTCAGGAGATCAAGACCATCCTGGTAAACATAGTGAAACCTCATATCTACTAAAAAATACAAAAAATTAGCGGGGCATGGTGGTATGTGCCTATAGTCCCAGCTACTCAGGAGGCTGAGGCAGGAGAATTGTTTGAACCTGGGAAGTGGAGGTTGCAGTGAGCTGAGATCACGCCACTGCACTCCAGCCTGAGTGACAGACAGAGACTCCATCTCAAAAAAAATAATAATAAAGAAAGAAAGAAGAAAAGAAGCAAACATGCATACATGAATAGTTAAAGCATTCATTGGGAAGGGAGATTCTGTCATCTTCAGACGATTAACCACCAGGAAGTCCCTCCTGAGAACTAACCACAGTTCTCTCTCACTGTAACAGTGGCACACAGTGAAGCCTCTCTGGCTCAGTGCTCACTTTGCACTCACACCTCCAGCAGGTATTTCCCTGGAGCTTCCTACCTCTCAGTCTAGATTCCCTCCCTTTCTCACCTCCCCCTTGAAACAAATCCAGATCTGTCACCCCCCAGCCCCTCCTCTGCCCCATCCCTTCCCTCTCACCACTCCTACCTGGAGTGACCCTCTTTCTTCTCTCCTAGTCCCACTGCCAGGAACAGGGACAGCAGCATTGGAGTGAAGGTCTTCATGGCCACCATCTTCCAGGGTTATTTCCTGAGCAAGACAGAAAAGGGTCAGGGCGTGTTGAGAGCAACCAGTGGGGGCTCTGAAAGCTGGGGAGGAGCCAAACCCAGAGGTTTGAACCTTTTCTTTTTTATTTTTTGAAATGGAGTCTCCCTCTGTCACCCAGGCTTGAGTGCAGTGGTGCTATCTTGGCTCACTGCAACCTTTGACTCTCAGGTTCAAGCAATTCTTCTGCCTCAGCCTCTCAAGTAGCTGGGACTACAGGTGTGTACTACCATGCCCGGCTAATTATTTTTGTATTTTTAGTGGAGACAGGGTTTCAGCATATTGGCCAGGCTAGTCTCAAACTCCTGACTTGGTGATCCACCCACCTTAGCCTCCCAAAGTGCTGAGATTACAGGCGTGAGTCACTGTGCCCAGCTACTTTGGACCTTTTCTAAGAGGCTGGGGCAACACCTTGGGGGAAGGTGAGGGGTACTATGCACTGATGTTAGTGACTAGAAGGGACATGGAACCTAAGAGATGAACCAGGCTGGGTGCAATGGGTCATGCCTGTAATCCCAGCACTTAGGGAAGCCAAGGTGAGAGGATTCCTAAAAGTTCAAGAACAGCCTGAGAAATACGGTGAGACTCTATCTCTACAAAAATTTTTAAAATTAACATGGGTGAGGCCTGGCGAGGTGACTTATGCCTGTAATCCCAACACATTGGGAGGCTGAGGCAGGTGGATCACAAGGTCAGGAGATCGAGACCATCCTGGCTAATCTGGTGAAACTGTCTGTACTAAAAATACAAAAAATTACCCTTAGCCACGCATGGTGGTGCACACCTGTAGTCCCAGCTACTCGGGTGGCTGAGGCAGGAGAATCGTTTGAATCTAGGATGCAGAGGTTGCAGTGAGCCAAAATCATGCCACTGCACTCCAGCCTGGGTGACAGAGTGAGACTCTGTCTCAAAAAAAAAAAAAAAAGAAAAAAGAAAAAATGATTAGCTGGGTGTGGTGGCATGCACATGTGGTCACAGCTACTTAGGGGGCTGAGGCAGGAGAATCCCTTAAGCCCAGGAGGTCAAGGCTGCAATGAGCTGTGTTTGCACCACTGCACTCCAGCCTGGGCAACAGAAAGAGACCCTGTCTTAAAATAATAATAATAACAAATATATATAGATGAACCTGCTTCCCACCTCACCCCCCACCCCCAGATGGAGTTGCACTCTTTTTGCCCAGGCTGGAGTGCAATGGCATGATCTTGGCTCACTGCAGCCTACTCCTCCTGGGTTCAAACGATTCTCCTGCCTCAGCCTCCTGAATAGCTGGGATTACAGGCGTGCACCACCACACCTGGCTAATTTTGTATTTTTAGTGGAGACAGGGTTTCTCCATGTTGGCCAGGCTGGTCTCGAACTCCCGACCTCAGGTGATCCACCCACCTTGGCTTCCCAAAGTGCTGGGATTACAGGCGTGAGCCAGCATGCCTGGCCTTTGTTTTAAGTGCCGTCTGAATAGGGCAGGAGCAGGGGCAAGGGGTGAGAGATGCAGGCAGAACAATGCAGAAAAGAGCTGTGTGCCCGAGCATCCCTCTTCCCCAGCTCCAGTGGGTAGACATCATAGGCATATGGTTTGGCAAGATTCTCCCCTTAGAATCTCCAAAGTCCGTATTAGCCAGCCTTCCTGCTTTCCAATTAGCTGTTCCCAGTATCATGTAGCCCTCCTGCCCGAAAT
The DNA here is from genome assembly GCA_004027715.1 of Plecturocebus donacophilus. Classification (NCBI taxonomy): domain Eukaryota; kingdom Metazoa; phylum Chordata; class Mammalia; order Primates; family Pitheciidae; genus Plecturocebus; species Plecturocebus donacophilus. The sequence continues at coordinate 22,280 of PVKP010022829.1, read as the reverse complement.
GAAAACCACGCACAAAACCATCATATTCTCACCTTTCCCAGGCTTAACCATCTCCACTCAGGACAGGGCTTCCTGAAGTCTGACCTATACCCTTCTTCCAAGGGCTTGACTCTTTTTTTTTTTTCTTTTTAGGGCTTGACTCATTTCATCTGGTGAGTCACTGATAGAAATGAAGAACAGTGAGGAACGTTCCTTCTAAGCTCGGAAAACAAAGCTAAACCTAGAGATAAGTAGGAGGCAGGACCTGATCTCCTGCTTTGGTCACGTGGGTGTTAAAGGAACCATTAGGGCTCACACCTGTAATCTCAGCAATTTGGAAGGCCCAGGTGGGCGGATCACTTGAGGTCAGGAGTTCGACACCAGCCTGGCCGACATGGTAAAATCCTGTCGCTACAGAAAAGACAAAAATTGGCGGGGTGTGGTGGTGCATGCCTGTAATCCCAGCTATTCAGGAGGCTGAGAGACAAGAATCGCTTGAACCTTGAAGGCAGAGGTTGCGGTGAGCCGAAATTGTGCCAGTGCACTCCAGCCTGGGTGACAGAGCAAGACTCCATCTCAAAATAAATAAAATAAATAAAGGAACCATCAGAGCTACCTTCTCATTTCTCTTTTTTTTATGAGACAAGGTTTTGCTCTGTCACCCAGCCTGGAATATAGTGGCACAATCGTGGCTCACTACAGCCTTGACCTTTGGGCTCAAGCAATCCTCTCACTTCACCCTCCTGAGTACCTAAGACCACAGGCATGTACCACCATGTCCAGCTAATTTTTAAAATTATTTGTAGAGATCAAGTCTCCCTCCATTGCCCAGGCTGGTCTAGAACTCCTGTGCTCAAGTGATCCTCCTACCTCGGCTTCCCAAAGTGTTGGGATTACAGGTGTGAGCCACCGCACCTGATGATCTTCTCATTTATCATATAGAGGAAGAGAAAGTAAGATGCTAGGGCTGCTGAGCATCTCAGAGTTGCCAAGATCCACCTCCCCTCAGGTCATCTCATCCATCCCTGTCTCCCCTTCTCTTACCAGACTTCCTTTCCAGCTCTTCCAGAAGGACAGACAGGGGTCTCCTTCCCCTGCCTTCTGGAACTTCTTCTTAGCCTGCTGAAGAAATCAGGCCCCAGCTCCTTTATATCAGGCATAGACCTGCTGATTAGCCTAAAAGCATCTTATCTCAAGAAATTAAGCCCACAGCTCCTGCCACATTAAGCCCATTTTACACATAATAGAGTTGCCCTTTCCACCTGAACTCTGCTAATTGGTGATTAACATTTGGCTATCTCCAGCTGCTGTCTGGGGCCTGCCTGTGGGTAAGGTACCCTAAGTACCCCCTTTTTCTTCTTCGTTCTCCCTTCTGGGAACAGGGCCCACTACTATTCTTCCATGCCCTACTTCCTTTATAGTTGCCCTCAGTTAGAAAGGGTATTTGTAGGGCAAGTGCAATGACTCACACCTATAAACCCAGCACTTAGGAGGCCGAGGTGGGCAGATCACCTGAGGTCAGGGGTTTAAGGCCACCCTGGCCAACAAGGTGAAACACCGTCTCTACTAAAAATACAAAAATTAACCAGGCATAGTGGTGCATGCCTGTAATCCCAGCTATTTGGGAGGCTGAGGCAAGAGAATTGCTTGAACCTGGGTGGTGGAGGTTGTAGTGAGCCAAGATGGAGCCCACTGCACTCCACCATGGGCAACAAAGCAAGACTCTGTCTCGAAAAAAAGAAAGAAAGGGGACCAGGCACGGTGGCTCACGCCTGTAATCGCAGCACTTTGGGAGGCCAAGGTGGGTGGATCACCTGAGATCAGGAGTTCAAGACCAGCCTGGTCAACATAGTGGAACCCCATCGCTACTAAAAATACAAAAATTAGCCTGATGTAGTGGTGCATACTTGTAACCCCAGCTACTCGGGAGGCTGAGACAGGAGAATCACATGAACCTGGGAGGCAGAGGTTGCAGTGAAGCAAGATCATTCCATTGCACTCCAGCCTGGGTAACAGAGCAAGACTCTGTCTCAAAAAAAAAAAAAAAAAAAAAGAACAGAAAAGAAAAAAGAAAGGGTACTTGTAGGGAGGACAGACATGGGGTAGGGTGGCACTAACTGGCAGGGGGCACTACCACAAGGCAATAGGCTACTTCTGGATGGGAGAGAGTGGGGCTACAGTCATCTGAACCCCAGCTCTGGACAGTGGCCCATGGCTTTGGTGATGTGGCAATGCCCCCATCACATTATCTAGAGAGGTGTCCCAAGGGCTCAAGAATGTTGAGGGAGGCTGGGCACGGTGGCTGACACCTATAATCCTAGCACTTTGGGAGGCTGAGGTGGGTGGATCACCTGAGGTCAGGAGTTCAAGACCAGCCTGGCCATCACAGTGAAACCCCATCTTTAAAAAAGAAAAAAGAAAAAAAAAAAAGAATGTTGAGGGAGCATGAAGAATGAGGGTTTCCTAGTCACAGCTGGATAAACTGAGAACATACACTCCAGCTGTCTTCCTGCTCAGGGACAGGATAGAGTGGGAGAAAGAGACATGTTTGTACCTTGGGGGCTCAGAGGAGGGTGGGGTAGCTACTACTCTATCTATAGAAATATAGGAGCCCCTCTCCTCAAATGTCCTACTCTCCTGTACAAGAAAAGTATGTCGTCCTGTCCCTTCTGTCAGAGTGAGGACCCTGGAATTATGCTGTGCCTCTCTATTATACTGGAGCCCCTCCAAGCCAATGGCTTTCTGTCCCTGATCTGCCTGGGGGCTCTCTGAGAGGAGGATGAGAGCTGGAGGCGATGTCCCCCCAGCATGCTGAGGCTTTCTGAGGCTAAGGGCTGTGTCTCCCCCTTAGACTGGAGACTCCCTGGGATGTTCCCTTTGCCTTTCTCTAAGTACTTAGCACATGGCTCTGTCCACAGGGGCTCTCAGTCTAGAAGGGTAGGGCACAGATTGCATTTTTGGCAGATCTCCAAGGCCCTCTCTCCAGACTCCTCCTCTGCTGCCGCCATGGGCGCTTGGAACCATAAACAGCCAAGTTCATGCTCTGCCTATTAGCTCCAGGTCCTAATAAAGGCCACTTTCCTTTCCAGGTAATCTAGGAGCAGATCCAGCATGAAATTAAGTGTGTGTGTGGGATGAGAGGTGCCTGGACAAGGAGGGTCACTTACCTCTGCCTCCTGGAAACCTCCTCTGCATACCCATCCATTCTTCACTATCTAGAAAAACTCCTCCCCTAGCAAGCTCTCCAAATTCCATCTCCCAGCGACCAAGGGGCAGAGATTAGACATCCATTCAGATGTGACCTCCAAGGGAGATGTGGGGGCTGCTTGTGATCTTGTTTCCTGCTGAGCAACACAGTTAATGAGCTCAGAAGGGCTTGTTTCCAAACCTGCCTCCTGCCTGGAGGCAACGGTATCCAAGAAAAGTGGATAACATTCCCTGGGAACCCGGAGTCTGGGGCCAAACTAGAGTCAAGGAAGGTTCTGTGATGGGTTCCAGGAGCCATGAGCCCCTGCCTTGTACTCTGTGGATTTGTTTTGGCAGTGGGCTGCTCTGAAGGCCAGTGTACTTTATTTATATTTATTTATTTATTTAGAGACAGAGTCTTACTCTGTCTCCCAGGCTGGAGTGCAGTGACATGGTCTTGGCTTACTGCAACCTCCACCTCCCAGGTTCAAGCAATTCTCCTGCCTCAGCCTCTCAAGTAGTTGAGATTACAGGCAAGCACCACCATGCCCAGCTAATTTTTGTATTTTTAGTACAGACACTGTTTCACTATGTTGGCCAGGCTGGTCTTGAACTGCTGACTTCAAGTGATCCGCCTGTTTTCGGCCTCCCAGAGTGTTGGGATTACAGGTATGAGCCACCATGTCCAGTCCAAGCCAGTGTACTTTAAATCCCCACCCCCCCCCTTTCTCTGCAGCCCCATCCCAATTTCCCTTTGATCTTTGGCCCTCATGCCCTGCAGTAGACAGACAAGAAAGAATATGGCCTGGACCCTGTAGGCAGGGAAGGGCGGGGCAGGCAGGAACAGGGATTGTGGGGAGCCCCCAAACCCAGAATTCCTGCTCAAGTCTGCAAGTTCCACAGTCCCCAGAAGCAACAGAACATGTTGGGAGGGCCAGGGGAGATTAGAGATGAAGCCAAACTCCTAGGGGGTTCCAGAGCTCCCCCAAAAGGCATAGTGGGAGGCAGGAAATTGAAAAGATGACCCTGGAAAGTTTCTTTTTTCTTTTTTTGAGATGGAGTCTCTCTCTGTCACCCAGGCTGGAGTGCAGTGGCGTGATCTCGGTTCACTGCAACCTCCGCCTCCTGGATTCAAGAAATTCTCCTGCCTCGGCCTCCTCAGTAGCTGGGATTACAGGCACATGCCACCACGCCTGGCTAATTTTTGTATTTTTAGTAGAGATGGGGTTTCACCATGTTGCCCAGGCTGGTCTCAAACTCCTGACCTCAGGTGATCCACCTGCCTCAGCTTCCCAAAGTGCTGGGATTACAGGTGTGAGCCACCTCACCTGTCCTCTGACCCTAGGAATTTTCTGAGGATTGGAAGAGCCTGCTGGACTTGATCAAAATCGTTTAATAAATCCAACTGGCAGTTCAGCCAGCCTGTCCACACCATAAAAAGAAGTGCCCTGGTGTGCAGAGTTCTGTGCAGGCCTGGGGCTGGGAGTGTGGAGGAGGAGGCTTTGGAATTAGCAGAGCCTCTCTCTTCCCATTTCGCTATGGAGAATTCCTAGCATACGAGGGGTCACAGAGAACACAGGGGATGGGGGTCAAGAGGACACCCCAACTGGCCCAACGCCCACACAGGTAGAAAGAGTGTGTGGGGTTGGGGGTTTCTGAGGCATTACAGCGGCTAGGCAGTCAGCAGAGTGAGATTCAGAGAAGGGGTGATGCGCAGTACCATGGCAAGAGAGACCCGGGTCCATTCCCCAGCCCCTCTGGGGTTCTGAGTTGTGACCTCAGGAATGAGAACTGTAACAGCAGAAGAGCATTTGGGGTTTGCTGGCTCTGCGCATCCCCACTGGTGACTCACCGCCACCCCCACCACCATCCCCATCCTTCTCGACAGACAGCGCAGACATTCCAGCCCAGCTCTGCAGCCAGGTCAGGGTGACTCAGAGGGCTGGCTGCTGCCTCCCTGCCGGGGACCCTGCTTTTGAAGTTCTTAGTCTTCAAATTCACGAGCTGACTGAGAAAGCTGACTTCCCTCTGACTGCTCTCACACCAGTCAACACATTTCTTCTTCTCGGGCAGAGGGGGCAACAAGAGGTGACTTGATGCCCAACAACTTTGCCAAGTCCTGTGGTCGATCCTGATGCCTAGAGGGACAGTCTCCATCTTTTCCCCACAGTCACTTCATACAAACAGTCATGCTCCCAGACATTTTTACGCACACCGTTTCCCTTAGGTCATGACAGATACTTTCCAGAGGGGTCTTCAAGAAGAATATACAGCTAGGCGCAGGGCTCCCGCCTGTAATTCCAACACTTTGGGAAGCCAAAGCGAGCGGATCACTTGAGGTCATGAATTGGAGACCAGCCTAGCCAAGATGGTGAAACTCCATCTCCACTAAAAACACAAAAATATGCCAGGCATGGTGGCGGGCCCCTGTAATCCCAGCTACTTGGGAGGCTGAGGCAGAAGAATCGCTTGAACCCAGAGGGCAGAGGAGGTCACAGTGAGCCAAGATTGTCCCACTGCACTCCAGCCTGGGCAACAGAGTAAAACTCTGTCCCTGTCCTCCCCAAAAATAATATACAGTCTATAGCCTTTTCTGGCCATCGGCTACAAGCAATTTGAAGCAGATTGGAAGTCCTCTCTCAGTTCTAACCCCAATCCTTTTTGCTGTTTTCAAAGGCTTTTGTTTGTCAGGTAAACAGCTCAAGCCCTTAGTAGTTGCTGCCTAATCCAAGGGAGGAGGGCTACAGTGAAGAGCTGGAATGGGAGAGGTTGGCCACACGGTTCTCACTTCCAAGGAGTCCTGCTGGAGGGAAGAAATTGGTGGTGCATTTAAGATAAAAGGCCAAAGGGGCTGGGCCTCCCTGAAAGAGCAGAATTCCTGAGCTCCTTTGTTTTTCTGGCAGGAGCACATCCCAGGGAAAGGAAGAAGGGTGAGAAGGGAGGGTTTTCTCTTCCTTTTCCTTGTGTGGAGGCATGAAGGATGGAGCAATTTCCAGAGTCCCCAGTGGAACCTCCCCAACCCTTGCGCCCCCTCCTGCCCCTGGTACCCTAGTCCTGCAATAGGTGAGTGGGTGGGTGGGGCTTCTGCAACTTCAGAAAACATATACCTCCTTAATTAGATTAAGGAGCACCTTGGTGGGGCAGAGAGAGAGGATTAGACGGGAGTTCAAGCCCCATGTCCACCTGTCCTCCACTCCCAAGGTTATATTTGGCTTTGGACAAAGCTGTTAACCACTCCGAGACTTAGCTCACATGGCCATTTCTAAACTGGACATAAGACAACAAAACCTGCCCAGCCTACCTTACTGTTAACGTGAAGGCATCCTGCTAGTATTGGCTGAAGGTATTCTCTGGAATTGATCTCCCCTGACTCACTCTATGATGAAAATTATTATTTTTAAAATTATTTATTTTTATTTTTGTTTTTGAGACATGGTCTCACTCTGTCTCCCAGGCCAGAGTGCAGTGGTACAATCACAGCTTACTGGCCAGGCTCAGTAGCTCACACCTGTAATCCTAGCACTTTGGGAAGCCAAGGTGGGCAGATCATTTGAGGTCAGGAGTTCAAGACCAGCCTGGCTAATCTGGTGAAACCTTGTCTCTACTAAAAATACAAAACCTAGCTGGGTGTGATGAAGCAAAACTCTGTTTCAAAAAAAAGCTCACTGTACCCTGTCCTTCTCTGACTCCTGAGTAGATGGGACTACAGGTACGCACCACCATGCCTGGCTTATTTTATTTTATTTTTTGACACAGAGTCTTGCTCTGTCACCAGGCTGGAGTGTAGTGGCACACTCTCGGCTCACTGCAACCTCCACCTCCTGGGTTCAAGTAAATCTCCTGCCTCCACCTCCTGAGTAGCTGGGACTACAGGTACATGCCACTACATCCAGCTAATTTTTGTTTTTGTTTTGTTTTGTTTTGTTTTTGAGACAGAGTCTTGCTCTGTTGCCCAGGCTGGAGTGCAATTGTGCAATCTCGGCTCACTGCAACCTCTGCCTCCCAGGTTCAAGCAATTCTCCTGCCTCAGCCTCCCAAGTAGCTGGGATAACAGGCACACACCACCATGCCAGCTAATTTTTGTATTTTTTTTAGTAGAGATGGGGTTACACCATGTTGGTCAGGCTGGTCTCGAACTCCTGACCTCATGATCTGCCCACCTCAGCCTCCCAAAGTGTTGGCATTATAGGCATGAGCAAGCATGCCCAGTGCCCCTGGCCAATTTTTGTATTTTTAGTAGATACTGGGTTTCATCATATTAGCCAAGATAATCTCAATCTCTTGATCTCGTGATCTCCCCGCCTCAGCCTCCCAAAGTGCTGGCATTACAGGTGTGAGGCACTGCACCCAGCCATTTTATTTTTTAAGTACAGGTCCTGCTATGTTCCCCAAGCTGGCCTTGAACTCCTAGGCTCAAGTAATCCTCCTGCCTTGGCCTCCCAAAGTGCTGAGATTAGAGATGTGAACCACTGTGCTTGGGCTATGGTGAAAATTAAATACAATGACTTAAGAAAGCCAGACTGCGCTGGGCGCAGTGGCTCACACCTGTAATCCCAGCATTTTGGGAGGCTGAGGCAGGCAGATCACTTGAGGTCAGGAGTTTGAGTCCAGCCTGGCCAATATGGTGAAACTTTGTCTCTACTAAAAATACAAAAAAAATTAGCTGGTCATGGTGGCACACACCTGTAGTCTCAGTTACTCAGAAGGCTGAGGCAAGAGAATCGCTTGAACCTGGGAGGCAGAGGTTGCAGTGAGCCAAGATCGTGCCACTGTACTCCAGCCTAGTAAGAGAGCGAGACTCTGTCTCAAAAAAAGAAAAGAAAAAAGAAAACTTATCTAAGCTATGGGATTGCCTTCTAAGTTCATTCCCGTGACTGCTGGCTCTCCATAGGGCTTCCCAGAGTGAGGGCATACACCTAAGATGAAAGCCACAATTAGATGTTTTGTTTTGTTTGTTTTCGTGACAGGGTCTTACTCTGTCACCGAGGCTGGAGTACAGTGGCAAAATCTCAGTTCACTGCAACCTCCGTCTCCCAGGCTCAAGTGATCCTCCCACCTCGGCCTCCCAAGTAGCTGGGACTACAGGTGCATATCACCACACCTAGCTAGTTTTTTGTATTTTTGGTAGAGACAGGGTTTTGCCATGTCACCCAGGCTGGTCTTGAACTCCTGAGCTCAGATGATCCACAGCCTCTCAAAATGCTGGGATTACAGGCATGAGCCACTGCCCCAGGCTCTCTTGCTGCACTTTATACAAATAATCAGGCCAAGTATAATAAAGCAACAGTCCTATTACTATTTGTCTTTAGCAAAAATGAGGCCTGGAGAGAGAAATATTATGTTTCAAGAACTAATGTATACCTGTTATTAGATTCTAGTCTTATCAGTTGTTTTTAAGTTTTTTTTGAGAGGAGTCTCTCTCTGTCACCCAGGCTAGAGTGCAGTGGCACGATCTCGGCTCACCGAAGCCTTTGCCTTCCAGTTCAAATGATTCTCCTGCATCCTCCTCCCAAGTAGCTGGGATTACAGGCACCCACCACCATGCCTGGCTAGTTTTTCTAATTTAGTAGAGACAGGGTTTCACCATGTTGACCAGGTTGGTTTTGAACTCCTTGCCTCAGGAGACCCACCCACCTCAGCCTCTTAAAGTGCTGGGATTACAGGCGTCAGCCACCATGCCCCGCCTGTTTTTAAGGATTTTTTCCTGCAGTTTAGACTAACCCCTGCTTATTCCTGTGAATCAACCAGTAATCTCTGGCTGGTACTCAGAAGAACAAGAGGGATGGGTAATATAACAGTCTGGATCAGCTGGGCATGGTGGCTCACGCCTGTAATCCCAGCACTTTGGGAGGCCAAGGCAGGCAAATTATGAGATCAGGAGTTTGAGACCAGCCTGGCCAATATGGTGAAACCCCGTCTCTTTAAAAAATACAAAAATTAGCCAGGCATGGTGGCACACACCTGTAGTCCCAGCTACTCGGGAGGCTGAGGCAGAAGAATTTCTTGAACCCATGAGGTGGAGGTTGCAGTGAGCTGAGATCGCACCACTGCACTCCAGCCTGGGCGACAGAGCAAGACTCTGTCACACATACACACACACACACACAAAAATCTAGATCAGTATTCTAATTCTGGGCACTTATTGGAATCAGCTAGCAACCCCATATAAGATTGGCTGCAATAGTTACCCAGTTCATAGAAAGCCTTCTTATTTAGTTTACTTGTAATAATTTTGCTTATTTTGCTTGAATATTGTGGAATATATTGCTGTTGTACTCTTTGTGTAGGAATGCAATATAAGCTTACTGAATGTTTTCTTAAATTGAACACTTTTTGATCTTCCAGATATCACACTTTGTCAGAACTTAAGGGTTATGAATGGCTGGCCCTTGACATACCGATGCTTTCTGACTGAGCTCTTCTCTACCTAGAATACAAGAGACTCTAAAAGTTAGGCAGGAATACCATTACCCATATTTAGCCTGAAGAAGTTACAGAAGATGAATCTTTGTCCCTCTACACCCTTAGAATTAAGGGTTCCGGCCAGGCATGGTGGCTCATGCCTCTAATCCCAGCACTTTGGGAGGCCAAGGCAGGTGGATCACCTGAGGCTGTAGGATGTGTTTATCTGGGCCTGTGAATCAAGCTATCTTGGTTTTGGAATGTGGTCAGAGAGTCTGGATTTGATCTTTGTCCCCAGTCTGCCTTGGCCATAGAGACAGCTCACTAAAACATTGGTCCTCAACAGTGGCTGCATGTTAGACTCACCCGGGGAGCTTTACAAAATCCTGACCTAGGCTGGGGGTGGTAGCTCATACTTGTAATCCTAGCATTTTGGTAGGCCAAGGCGGGTGGATCACTTGAGGTCAGGAGTTCAAGACCAGCCTGTCCAATATGGTGAAACCCCATCTCTACTAAAAAAAAAAAAAACAAAAATTAGCCAGACATGGTGGCACGCTCCTGTAATCCCAGCTACCTGAGAAGCTGAGGCAGGAGATTCGATTGAACCCAGGAGGCAGAGATTGCAGTGAGCCAATATCACACCACTGCACTCTAGCCTGGGCAACAGAGTGAGACTGTGTCTCAAAAAAAAAAAATCCTTGATGTAGGCAGGTGGTGGCTCATGCTTGTAATCCCAGCACTTTGGGAGACCAAGGTGGGCAGATCACTTGAGGTCAGGAGTTTGAGACCAGCCTGGCCAACATGGTGAATCTCCAACTCTACTAAAAATACAAAAAAATTAGCTGGGCATGGTGGTGCACACATGTAATCCCAGCTGCTTGGGAGGCTGAGGCAGGAGAATCCCTTGAACCTGGGAGGTGGAGGTTGCAGTGAGCTGAGATTGAACCATTGCACTTCAGCTGTGACAAAAGTGAAACTTCATTTAAAAAAACAAAACAAAACAAAAACAAAAAACCCCCAAAGAGTCCCTTGTAAAAAGGAGGGGAGAAATATATCAGAAACACTGGAACAAGAACGACTCCATCTTGAATAGGAGCTGGGTAAAATAAGGCTGAGACCTACTGGGCTGTATTCCCACATGGTTAGGCATTTTAAGTCATAGGATGAGATAAAAGGTCAGCACAAAACACAGGTCATAAATATCTTGCTGGTAAAACAGGTTGCAGTAAAGATGCCAGCTAAAACCCACTGAAACCAATATGAAGATGAAAATGAGCTTTGGTCATCCTCACTGCTCATTATACTCCAATTATAATGCATTAGCATGTTAAAAGACATTCCCACCAGTATTGTGACAGTTTACAAATGCCATGGCAACACCAGGAAATTACCCCATATGGATCAGGTACGGTGGCTCATGCCTGTAATCCCAGCACTTTGGGAGGCCGAGGCAGGCAGATCACTTGAGGTCAGGAGTTCGACACCAGCCTGGCCAACATGGTGAAACCCCATATCTATTAAAAATACAAAAAATTAGCTAAGCGTGGTGGTGCACTCCTGTAATCCCAGCTGCTTGGCAGGCTGAGGCAGGAGAATCCCTTGAACCTGGGAGGCAGAGATTGCAGTGAGCCGAGATTGCGCCACTGCACTCCAGCATGGACAACAGAGCAAGACCTCATCTTAAATAGAGAAAAAAAAGAAGTTACCCTATATGGCCTTCTAAAAAGGGGAGGGGTCCTCAGTTTTAGGAATTGCCTACCCCTTTCCTGGAGAACTCATGAATAATCTACCCCTTATTTAGCATATTATCAAGAATTAGCCATAAAAATAGCAAACCATCAGGCCTCGGGGCTGCTCTGCCTATGGAGTAGCCATTATTTTGTTTTATTTTATTTCTTTTTGGAGACGGAGTCTCGCTCTGTTGCCTAAGCTGGAGAGCAGTAGTGCGATCTTGGTTCACCGCAATCTCTGATTCCCGGGTTCAAGCAATTCTCTTGCCTCAGCCTCCCAAGTAGCTGGGATTACAGGCACCTGCTACATGCCTGGCTAGTTTTTGTACTTTTAGTAGAGGTGGGTTTCACTAATTGGCCAGGCTAGTCTCAAACTCCTGACCTCAAGTGATCTGCCTGCCTTGGCCCCTCAAAGCGCTGGGATTATAGGTGTGAATAACTCTGCCTGGCCGCTTTTTTTTTTTTTTTTAAAGGAGGGGTTGGTTCACCCCACCTTAGGCAATCTGGTGGTCCCCCGCTCCCGGGAGGTCACTGTATTGATGCTGAACTTAGTGCGGACACCCGATCGGCATAGCGCACTACAGCCCAGAACTCTTGGGCTCAAGCCATCCTTCCACCTCAGCCTCCCAAGTATCTGAGACTACAGGCATGTGTCACCTCACCTGCCTATTTTTTTTACATTCTTAATTGCTTTCACTTTATTGTATTGATTGATTGATTGTTTTGTGATGGAGTCTTGCTCTTATCACCCAGGCTGGAGTGCAGTGGCACAATCTTGGCTCATTGTAAGCTACTCTTCCCAGGTTCAAGCAATTCTCCTCACTCAGCTTCCTGAGTAGCTGGGATTACAGGCGCCCACCATCACACCTGGCTAATTTTTGTATTTTTAGTAGAGATGAGGTTTCACCATGATGGCCAGGCTGGTCATGAGCTCCTGACCTCAGGTGAGGCACCGCGCCCAACTCCCTCCCTTCCTTCCTTCTTCCTTCCTCCCTCCCTCCCTTCCTTCCTCCCTCCCTTCCTTCCTTCCCTCCCTCCCTTTCTTTTTCTTTCGTGATTTCTGCAATGAGAATGTCTTTCATGATACTGTACTTTTTAACAGTTCAGACCAGTCAGAGAATGTTTCTCAATTGGGTCTGTCTAATGTTTCCTTCCGATTAGATTCAAGTTAGGCATTCTGACCAGAATATTAGAAAAATGAAAGTGTATCCTTTTCAGAATATCATACATGGAGGAATAAGATTTCCAGCTGCCCTTGAGCAATCATAATCATGACCACCCAGTCAAGGCTTTGCTTGATTTCTCCACTGTATAGTTGCTATTTTTCACCTTATAAAGAATAAATAATTTATAAGGAAACATTTACCCATTCCTCATCAGATCTCCTTATGATATTTAACCGCCATTGATAGCTGTTCCTTGAATTCATTTTTACTGTGATGTTTGAAAATGGTCATTTTCCCGGTCAGACTTGGTGGCTCACGCCTATAATCCCGCACTTTGGAAGGCTGAGGTAGGAGAATCATCTAAGGTCAGGAGTTCGAGACCAGCCTGGCCAACATGGTAAAACTCCGCCTCTACTAAAAATACAAAATTAGCCGGTCGTGGTGGCACATGGCACATGTCTGTAATCCCAGCTACTTGGAGGCTGAGGCAGAAGAATCGCTTGAACCTGGGAGGTGGAGGTTGCCGTGAGCTGAGATCATGCCATTGCACTCCAGCCTGGGTGAAAGAGCAAGACTGTATCTTCCTTTTTTTTTTCTTTCTTTTCTTTTTTTTTTCTGCCTCCTCCCCTTTTTTTTCCTTTTTCTTTTTTTTTAAGAGACTCTGTCTCTAAAAAAAAAAACAAAAAAAAAAAGAAGCCTGGCACGGTGGTGGGTGCCTGTAGTCCCAGATACTCAGGAGGCTGAGGTGGGAGGATCGCCTGAGCCCAAGACTTCTGGGCTGTAGTGTGCTATGCCAATCAGGTGTCTGCTCTAAGTTTGACATCAATATGGTGACCTCTGGGAGCAGGGGACCACCAGGTTGCCTAAGGAGGGGTGAACCGGCCCAGGTCGGAAACAGAGCAGGTCAAAACTCCTATGCTGATCAGTAGCGGGAACGCGCCTGTGAATAGCCACTGCAGTCCAGCCTGGGCAGCATAGCCAGACCCTGTCTCTTAAAAAAAAAAAAAAAAAAAAGTGGTCATTTTCCCACTCACCACTTCCTTCATGGTATTTTGATATTTATTTATTTATTTATTAAGGCAGGGTCTCTCTCACCCAGGCTGGAGTGCAGTGGCATGATCAAAGCTCACTGCAGTCTCAAACTCCTGGGTGCAAGCTTTCCTCCTACCTCAGCCTCCGGAGCCTCCTGAGTAGCTGGGTACATCAGCACTCGCCGTCACTCCTGGCTAACATTTTTATTTTTTGTAGAGACCAAGTCTCCCTATGTCACTCAGGCTGCTCTCCAATTCCTGACTTCAAGTGATTCTCCTGCACCAACCATCCAAAATATTTAAGTAATTAATTATATCATATTTTATATAACATCATTGTATTGCAAACATGCATATATTTAATTTATTTATATTATAAATATATGCAAGTACAATACACACATATTAATTTATATTATATATTTATTGATTAATTTATAATAATCAATAAATTGTCGATTAATTAATTTATATTATAAATATATGCATATGCAAGATGCAGTGTATGCAATATAATGATGTTATATGAAATACAATATACTAATTATACTGTACATAAAATATGTATTTTGTATAGTAATATATTAATATTATTTTAAAACAAATTTTTTTAGACTGAGTTTTACTCTGCCACCCAGGGTGGAGTACAGTGGCACAATCTCAGCTCACTGCAACTTCCTCCTCTAGGGTTCAAGCAATTCTCGTGCTTCAGCCTCCAGAGTAGTTGAGACTACAGGCACCTGCCACCACAGCTGGATAATTTTTGTATTTTGAATAGAGATGGGGTTTCACCATGTTGGCCGGGCTGGTCTCAAACTCCTGACCTTAGGTGATCTGCCTTCCTTGGCCTCCTAAAATGCTGGCATTACAGGCATGAGCTACTTCACCAGGACTAAAAACAATTCTTTTTTTTTTTTTTTTTTTTTGAGGCAGACTCTCACTCTTGTCACCCAGGCAGGAGTGCAGTGGCATGATCTCCACTCACTGCAACCTCCCCTTCTGGGTTTAAGTGATTCTCCTGCCTCAGCCTCCCAAGTAGCTAGGATTACAAGTTCCAGCCACCATGCCTGGCTAATTTTGTATTTTTAGTAGAAACAGGATTTTATCATATTGGCCAGGCTGGTCTCGAACTCATGATTTGCAGTGATCCTCCAGCCTTGGCCTCCCAAACTGTTGGGATTACAGGCGTGAGCCACTGCTCCCAGCCAACGACAATTCTTTGTTTGTTTGAGATAGAGTTTCACTCTGGTTGCCCAGGCTGGAGTGCAATGGTGTGATCTCAGCTCACTGTAACCTCCATCTCTTGGGTTCAAGGATTCTCCTGCCTCAGCCTCCCGAGTAGTTGGGATTACAGGCATGCGCCAGCACACCCAGCTAATTTTGCATTTTTAGTAGAGACAGGGTTTCTCCTTGTTGGTTAGGCTGGTCTCAAACTCCTGACCTCAGGTGATCCGTCCCCTTCAGCCTCCCAGAGTGCTAGGATTACAGGCGTGAGCCACTGCGCCTGGCCAGGAACAATTCTTTAAATAATTAGCTGGGTATTGTGGCAAGTGCCTGAGGTCTCAGCTACTTGGGAGGCTGAGATGGGAGGGCTGCTTGAGCCCAGAAGGTTGAAGCTATAGTGAGCTGCTTAGTGCCACTCCACTCCAGCCTGAGTGACCAAGCCACACCCTGTCCCAAAAGAAACAAAGAAGATTTTTAAAAAGATGCCTCCAAAAGTATCCTTAAGCCCTGTTATATTTGCTATGTTCTATTATTCGCTCCCCTCCTAGCCACTGATCTGCTGTGTGTTACTGTAGATTTGTTTGCATTTTCTTTCTTTTTTTTTTGAGCAGGAGTCTCCCTTTGATGCCCAGGCTGGAGTGCAGTGGCACCATCTCAGCTCACTGCAACTTTTACCTCCCAGATTCAAGTGAGTCTCCTGCCTCAGCCTTTTGAGTAGCTGGAATTACAGATGCCTCCCGCCACACCAGGCTAATTTTTGTGTTTTTAGTAGAGAGAGGTTTTTGCCATGTTGACCAGGCTGGTCTCCCAACTCCTGACCTCAGGTGATCTGCCCACCTCAACTTCCCAAAGTGTTGGGATTACAGGTGTGAGCCACTGCACTCAGCCAACTGTAGATTAGTTTACATTTTCTAGAACTTTCTATAATTAAATATCATACAGCATATATATTTTTTGTCAGCTTGTTTCATTCACCTACTTATTTTGGATTCATTTATGTTGCAGTGTGATTAATAGTCTATTCTTTTTTTTTGAGATGGAGTCTTGCTCTGTTGCCCAGGCTGGAGTGTAGTTGTGCCATCTTGGCTCACTGCAACCTCCGCCTCCTGGGTTCAAGTGATTCTCCTGCCTCAGCCTCCCGAGTAACTGGGACTACAGGCATGCACCACCACGCCTGGTCAATTTTTGTATTTTTAGTAGAGATAGGGTTTCACCATGTTGGTCAGGCTGGTCTCAAACTCCTGACCTTGTGACCAGCCCACCTGGGCCTCCCAAAGTACTGGGATTACAGGCATGAGCCACCGTGCCCAACAGTCTATTCTTTTTTTCTGCTGAGTAATATAGTCTTCTATCATATGGATGCATTCGTTTGTTTATCCATTCACCTGCTGTTGGATATTTGAGTTGTTTCTAGTTTTGGGCTTTTACAAATTAAGCTGCTATGGTCTGAGTCTGATGGTTCATGTCTGTAATCCCAACACTTTAGGAGGCTGGGGTGGGTGGATAAATTGAGCTCAACAGCTCCAGACCAGCCTGGGTAACATAGTGAACCCGGTATCTAAAAATAATGCAAAACTTAGCCAGGTGTGGTGGTATGCACCTTGTAGTCCCAGCTACTTGGGGGTGGGGCAAGAGGATCCCTTGAGTCTGGTTTGAGCCGGAGAAGTTAAAGCTGCAGTAAGCTGTGATCGCACTTCATTCCAGCCTGGTCAATAGTGTGACCCTGTCTCAAAAACAGACAAGGAAACAAAACTACAATAACGGCAAGAACAAAATAAACCTGCTATGAATATTTATGAACAAATCTTTGTATAGACATATGTTTTTCTTTTTCTTTTTTCTTTTTGAGATGAAGCGTTTCATTGTCACACAGGCTGGAGTGCAATGGCATGATCTCAGCTCACTGCAACCTCCACCTCCCAGGTTCAAGTGATTCTCCTGCCTCAGCCTCCTGAGCAGCTGGGATTACAAGCACCCACCACCACACCTATCTAATTTTTGTATTTTTAGTAGGGACAGGGTTTCGCCATGTTGGCCAGGCTGGGCTGGAACTCCTGACCTCAAGTGATCTGCCCACCTTGGCTTCCTCCTTTTATTTTTGTTGAATAGATACTCAGGATTGAGGTATGTTTAACTTTTTAAGACTGACAAAATGTGTTTTGAAGTCATTGTAACATTTTATATTCTCACTTCTGGTATGACAGTTCTAATTCCTTCAAAGTCTTGCCAACACTGTGTAGGATCAGTCTTTTTAATTTTAGCCATTCTAATAGTTGCATAATGGTATCTCCTTGTGATTTTAATTTGTGTTTTCCTGATGACTAATAATGTCGAGCATCTTTTCATGGGCGTATTTGCCATCTGTATACATTTTTTGGTGAAATATCTGTTTAAATCTTTTGCCCATTTGGTTGGTGAGGGAATGTTTGTTTTCATGAGTTTCTTGTTTGTTTGTTTGTTCCTTGAGACAGAGTCTGGCTCTGTCACCCAGGCTGGAGTGCAGTGGTGCAATCTTGGCTCCCTGCAACCTCTACCTCCTGTGCTCAAACTCTCCTCCCACCTCAACCTCCCGAGTAGCCGGGACTACAGGTGCACACCACCACACCTAGCTAATTTTTTGTATTTTTGATAGAGATGGGGTTTTGTCATGTTGCACAGACTGGTCTTGAACTCCTGGGTTCAAGCGATCCTCCTGCTTTGGCCTCTCAAAGTGTTGGGATGGGATTACAGGCATGAGCCTCCATGCCTGACCAACAATATCTTTTGAAGAGCAGAAGTTTTAAATTTTGATGAAGTTCAATTTATCAGTTTGACTTTTTTCCTTCCTCCCTTCCTTCTTTCCTTGCTTTCTTCTTTCCTTCCTTCCTTGCTTTCTTCTTTCCTTCCTTCCTTCCTTCTTTCCTTCCTCCCTTCCTTCTTCCCTCCCTCTTTCCCTCCCTCCCTCCCTCCCTCCCTTCTCTCCTTGCCTCCTTTCTTTCTCCTTTTTTCTTTTTTCTCTTTCTTTTTTTTATAGAGACAGGGTCTCACTGTGTCTAGTCTTCTCATTCTCTTAACGGTATCTTTTTAATTTTAATTTGTTAATTTTTTTTATAGAGATGGGGTCCACTATGCTGCCCAGGCTGGTTTGGAACTTCTCACCTCAAGCAATCCTTCTACCTCAGCCTCCCAAAGAGCTTGGTACACAGGCATGAGCCACCACACCTGGCTCAATTCAGCTTTTTAGGGATTGTGCTTGTGGCCTCATATCTATCTGGGATGTCTTTGCCTAACTCAAGATCACCTTTTTTTTTTTTTTTTTTTTTTTTTTTTTTTTGGAGAAGGAGTCTTACTCTATCGCCCAGGGCTGGAATGCAGTGGCACAATCTCAGCTCACTGCAATCTCTGCCTCCCTGATTCAAGCGATTCTCCTGCCTCAGCCTCCCAAGTAGCTGGTACTATAGGCGCACCACCACACCTGGCTAATTTTTGTATTTTCAGTAGACATGGGGGTTTGCCATGTTGGCCAGACGGGTCTTGAACTCCTGACCTTAGGTGACCCACCCACCTCGGCCTCCCAAAGTGCTGAGATTATAGGCGTGAGCCACTGTGCCCGGCCCCAGATTACCAATTTGTTTTCCAGGAAGATTTATAGTTTTTGGTCTATAAAAACATTTAGGTTTGTGACTGAAATAATTGGGTTTAAGCATATGATTTAGTTAATTTTCACAGATAAGGTGAGGTATGAATGGAAGTTTTTTTTTCTTTGCATATGGATATCTAATTGTTTTAGTACTATTTGTTGAAAAGATGATTGTCCATTGTGTTGTCTTTATGGCTCTGTATAAAATAAGTTGTGATATATGTGTGTGTTGCATTGGATTTTTAAATGCTTCAAAGGTCATGAAGCACTGGTATCAAAGCAAAAGCAAGGACTTGGACAGTAGGCATAGCTGGGTTAGATTCCTGGTCCTGCCATCTACCCGAGGCATAATTGACCATGAAGAAGAAACAAGGGTACTGGCACCTCAGGATGTTTGGCATGTTTTACAGTGTTCTCCTGGAGTCCTTCTTTCCTTCTCTGCTCTCCTCCCAGGCAAAGTAGGGGGACTGGGAAAGCCGGTCCTGGTCCTGAATAGCATCTCTCTCTCTCCTTTTTTTTCTTTTTTGAGACGGAGTATAATGGCGCAATCTCGGCTCACCACAACCTCTGCCTCCCAGGTTCAAGCGATTCTCCTGTCTCAGCCTCCTGAGTAACTGGGATTACAGTCACGTGCCACCACACATGGCTAATTTTGTATTTTTAGTAGAGACGGGGTTTCTCCATGTTGATCCGGCTGGACCTGAACTCCCGACCTCAGGTGATCCGCCCGCCTCAGCCTCCCAAAGTGCTGGGATTACAGGCATGAGCCACTATGCCAGCCTGAATAACATCTCTTAATCCCTAGGGTCCCCAGATTCAGAGCTCTAGGAAGGAAAGAAGGTAGGGATAGTAGCTGAAACTATAGGCACATGCCACCATGCCCAGCTAATTTTTGTATTTTTAATAGAGACGGGGTTTCACCATATTGGCCAGGTTGGTATCCAACTCCTGACCTCATGATCCACCTGCCTCAGCCTCCCAGAGTGCTGGGATTACAGGCATAAACCACCACAGCTGGTCTTTCTTTCTTTTTAGAGATGAGGTCTCCCTTTGTTGCCCAGGCTGGAGTGCTGTGGAGCAATAATAGCTCGCTGCAGCCTCAACTTCCTGGGCTCCAGAGATCTTTCTGCCTCAGCCTTCCTAATAGCTGGGTCTATAGGTACCAGCCACCATAGCCTGCTTTTTTTAATTTTTAGTAGAGATGAGATTTCCCTATGCTGCCTAGGCTCATCTCAAACTCCTGGGCTAAAATAATCCTCCTGCCTTGGTCTCCCAAAATACTGGGATTACAGGCATTAGCCATAATGCCTGGCTGTACAAACTCTTGTCATTTACACCATTATAACAGGCATAATTTGTTATTACTTGATCAATTGAATTTTTTGATAGGCAACATTTTTCAAAACATTGAGCTCGTGGAGAAATAATAAAGGAAATGCTAGGTGATGAAAATAATGGAAACAACTCACTTAGAGAAATGAAGCAATATGGGCTGGATGCAGTGGCTCATGCCTGTAGTCCTAGCACTTTAGGAGGCTGAGGTAGGTGGGTTGAGACCAGCCTGGGCAACCTGGCAAAACCCCTTTTCTACTAAAAATACCAAAAATTAGCTGAGTATGGTGGCATGTGCCTGTAATCCCAACTACTGGGGAGGCTGAGGCAGGAGAATCACTTGAACCCTGGAGGCAGAGGTTACAGTGAGCCAAGATCATGCCACTGCACTCCAACCTGGGTGACAGAACAAGACTTTGTCTCAAGAAAGAAAAAAAAAAAAAAAAATGGCTGAGCGCGGTGGCTCACACCTGTAATCCTAGCACTTTGGGAGGCCAAGGTGGGTGGATCACCTGAGGTCAGGAGTTCAAGACCAGCCTGGCCATCAGGGTGAAACCCCATCTTATTAAAAAAAGAAAGAAAGAAAGAAATGAAGCAATATGGATCTTGCCCTGTGGTTTCCAGTGTGTTGTAAGACATGATCTCACAGCAAGAAACTCTCAGACTGATGAGAAAGAAGTGGGCTTTATCCTTAGAGGTTTCCAGTCAATGAAATAGAATGCTCTAGCTTGGCAGTGGAAAGAAGCAATGTGTCTGCAGGATCCAGGACAGATGGGCCAGGTATGAATCTGAGTGCTTTCTTGCTGCTTGTTTACCATGATGGTCCTAAGTTTCAGCACATGCCCTCTCAATTTATTATGAATACATGTATAATTAATCAGACCTTTAGTTAAAGTCAGGCCACATCCACGATGGATCAGGGTGAGTTGCAGCTAACCCTCAATGCTGGTTGCTAATGGAAGAATTTCTGGTGGTACTAAATCTTGGGGCAGGAGATCACCTAAAACTATCCCCTATTTGGCTTATACAGGTATTCTGGGGTGATTCATTCAAATATGCATTTGACTTTTGAATAATTTGCTATATAAAAATATAATAGACACAGTCTAGAAATGTTGAAAAATATGAGTTAAGAGGGAGAGAAACACAGAGGGGAAAGAGAGAGAACATTCATGTTCTCAAAGCCAAAGAAAATTACTGTTAACAATTTATTCAAAAAAAAAAAAAAAAAAAAAATTTATTCTTAAACTTTTTGTTATTTTAATTAGTGTTTTTTTTGTTTGTTTGTTTTGACAGTTTCACTCTTGTCACGGAGGCTGGAATGCGATCTCAGCTCACCACAACCTCTGCCTCCCAGGTTCAAGTGATTCTCCTGCCTCAGCCTCCCAAGTAGCTGGGATTACAGGCATGTGCCACCACGCCCAGCTAATTTTGTATTTTTAGTAGAGATAGGGTTTCTCCATGTTGATCAAGCTGGTCTTGAACTCCCAACCTCAGGTGATCCACCTGCCTCTGCCTCCCAAAGTGCTGGGATTATAGGCTTGAGCCTCCATGCCCAATCTCAATTAGTTTTTATTATGAAATATTTATACGTAACAAACAATATCCATAATATCAAATGTATATGCTTTTTTTTGTTCTTTTTTCTTTTTTTTTTTTTGAGATGGAGTCTTGCTGTGGTCACTCATGCTTGACTGCAATGGTGCCATCTCAGCTCACTGCAACCTCTGCTTCCCATGTTCCAGCGACTCTCCTGCCTCAGTCTCCTGAGTAGCTGAAGGTTATAGACACCTGCCACCAGGTCCAGCTAATTTTTTTATTTTTAATAGAGACAAGATTTCACCATGTTGGCCAGGCTGGTCTTGATCTCGACCTCAGGTGATCCACCTGCCTCAGCCTCCCAAAGTGTTGGGATTACAGGCATGGCCCACCGTGCCCAGCCTTTCATTTTGTTTTTTGAGTTGAAGTCTTGCTCTTGTTGCCCAGGCTGGAGTGCAGTAGTGCAGTCTCGGCTCACTGCAACCTCTGCCTCCCAGGTTCAAGCTTCTCTTGCGTCAGTGTCCTGAGTAGCTGGGATTACAGGCACCTGCCATCAGGCCCAGCTAATTTTTGTATTTTTAGTAGATATGGGGTTTTGCCATGTTAGCCAGGCTGGTCTCGAACTCCTAACCTCAGATGATCCTCCTGCCTTGGCCTCCCAAAGTGCTGAGTGGGATTACAGGAGTGAGCCACTGCACCCGGTTGGTGGGCAACAGAGCGAGACTCAGTCTCAAAACAAACAAAAAAAGATAAAACAAATACTGTGTAGTTGCTACACGAATTAAGAACCAGAACATCCTTGGTTGGGCAAGGTGGCTCATGCCTGTAATCCCAGCACTTTGGGAGGCCGAGGAGGGTGGATCATGAGGTTAGGAGTTCAAGACCAGCCTGGCCAATATGTTGAAACCCCATCTCTACTAAAAATACAAAAATTAGCTGGTTGTGGTGGTGGGTGCCTGTAGTCCCAGCTGCTTGGGAGGCTGAGGTAGGAGAATCGCTTAAACTCCGGAGATGGAGGTTGCAGTGAGCCGAGATTGTGCCACTGCATTCCAGCCTGGGCAACAGAGCAAGA
>PVKP010022828.1:0-37134 GCA_004027715.1 Plecturocebus donacophilus | reverse complement strand
ATCTCAGTGAGGTAAAAGTATAGGTGAGTTTTATTTTATTCCTTTTCTCCTTAGAGATTTTTTTTTCTTAGGTGCTGACAAGAGCATGGCATATTTAATATGATAAGAAAAAAGCTATTTGTTTTCAAAGTTATGCTGATGGCATTAAAGAACCCACATGCCAGAGGACAAAACAAGAGGACCATAATGTAGAGCCTAATTATATCATGGAAATGCATAATATCCATCTTAAATTCCCCAGGAAAGACATATGTGATTTCTTGTGTCCCTTAGAAATGAAAACTGATTTTTCTCTTGATCTTGTTTGAGGTGAAAAAGTGTCTATTGATTTATGTTTTACAAGGCATGGTGTAAACAGAGCTATTATTGAAAGCGAAGACTTCTTCATGCCACAGATATTAAGTTTAGATTGGGGAGCCTGTCAGAAGTAATCATTTCAAAGCAAAATCATAACATGTTATGGTAATTCCATGCAAATTTTTAAGTTGGTGGAAGTGGTGAGGCTGACTTATTTTTCATGTCACCCAAAGAAATGCAAGCTCAGGGTGTTCCTGAGGCCGTGGACTGGGAGGAGCACTGAATCACTTAGAACTGCATCTGCAATTTTAGGGCATGTGCTGATAATTACTCTCTGGGATCAATAGTTGAATGCCCTTTAGTGCTGTTTTGATGGAGAAAAATACAAGTTTTTTATTATTATTGTCAATACACAGTGTTCTTATTGAGTCTGAAAGTATGATAACTGAGAAGAAGGTATTTGGGTCATAGATTGGGTTATGGACAAAAGGAAAAGCCTCATTTTCTTTTCTTTCTTTCTTTTTTTTTTTGAGACAGACTCCTACTCTGTCACCCAGGCTGGAGTGCAATGGTGCAGTCTTGGCTCACTGCAACCTCTGACTCCTGAGTTTAAGCAGTTCTCTTTCCTCAGCCTCCCGAGTAGCTGGGATTACAGGTGACCACCACAACACCTGGCTAATTTTTTTGTATTTTTAGTAGAGACGGGGTTTTTCCATGTTGACCAGACTGGTCTCAAACTCTTGACGTCAGGTGATCTGACCACCTCGGCCTCCCAAAGTGCTGGGATTACAGGAGTGAGCCACTGTGCCCAGCTGCCTCATTTTCATTGGAGTTTTGGATATGGACACTACCCATCATTTCTCCCCTTGATAGGGCTTCAACCTGTATAAATAAACCAGTGTACAATAAATCCTCAATAATGTTCAAAAAGTGGATGTATGAAAACAATCCCCCAGTGACATGGGACATAATAAAATTATCTCTGACATTTCCCTGGTCTGTTCTTCCAAATTTTGGGGGCCTTTTGCAGACTTCCCCCAAGAGGAATTATCCTTGTCTGTCAATCACTGGGTCAGCTACCTGAATGTACGTCCCACTTGCCTCAGACAGTGACACCTTCTTCTAACCCTTCCTTTGAAGCTTCCCAAGGAGTTGCTATTGCTGCATAGAGGAAAACTCTGAAAGGAGAATTGTAAGTGAATCAACAATACAGAATTAACTGTAATGCAGGGTAGGCTACAGCCATAGGAAACACACAGTGTGAAAAACAATGAGAGTAGTTTGACCAATGGAGTCTGAGAAGACTTTTCAGTGGGTAGAAGTTGAGATATACTTTAGTGGGTGAATAGGACTTTTTCAGGTTAAAAATATGGGATGGATCTTCTAGACAGAGGAAATTAGTATTGTTCTGATATTTGACCTTCTGATTTCTGGCCCAGACTGACTTGGCATTGAAGTCATTTCTCTTGCCATGAGAAGGCATAAATTCTCTGATCTCTACTGTGGGTCCTGCATCCTTCAAAATGTGTTTAAAGGATCCAGTTTTTCATTTTCTCTCTGTCCTGCTAGAGCAATTCTGCTTGGCTTTGTACTTTGCTCCTGCATTCCATGGCAATGCTCTTTGACTTGCTCATCTTTGAACCACCATCTCTGATATTCTATGCTGCCGTCCCATGCCTACCCTCCAAAGACTTTCATCTTTACCTCTCCAACCTTACTCACCTTTTGTTTTGCTCCTAGTTACTCTGTTAAAATAACCTTTTAAAAATCTTTTCTAGTTTCATGACTGCCTCGCTAATCTAACTGTGAATCTAACCCTCTGTGACTGTAATTGTTACTTTTCTGAGCATTATGCAGACCTCTTCCTTTCTGATACATGGACATATGGCTCAGCTTTGCAGTATGTTCTTCATGACACCACAGTCCTCTCTGCATTTATATAAGTCTCATAGAATTTCTTTATCCTTTTAAAAACATGATTCTCCACAGTGAGGAGGAGGAAAGAGTTTTTTTTTTTTTTTAAGAAGGTAAAACTGATTCACCACTGTTCTTTTTGATCATGACAACACATAATCAGTCAATTGCTGGCCTTAAGAATATAAATTTTTGACCATGGGATATTTCTTAAAATTGTAGAAGTTTAAGATTTTTAAAAACATTGGTTCCTGGTTTTATTTTTTAATTTTGGAAAGATTAGCAATTTCTTTTTTAAAAAATTAAAATTTGTATCTCTGATGCCGTTAGAACCGAGTGTAGGCTAGATATTGAAGACAATGTGTGGATCTCCCAGTGGTGGTATAGTTGCCTCCTAAAGGAAGACTGTGGGAGAGAAGTGCTACACATCCTGTTACTTTGCAAGAACCAACTCAAATCCTGAGAACCCCAAATGCCAATCTTGGAATGTGGCTTTATAAACTCTGAAAATAAAGAATTATTGAAAATAATAATACAAAGAAGACACATGGCCTTTGATCAGTCTGGAAACACATAAAATGGTATCTCTTCAAGTTTTGAAGGAACAGTGTGCTCTTTTGAAAGACAACCTAAGAGCATGTAAGTAGCTTTACTTAACCTTTTAAATGGAAAGGAAAACTTTTTATCAACTGCAGAGAACAAGACATTCTATTTTACTTTTCTTTTTTTGAGACAGAAAATACATTTCTCATTAATTCAAGAGTAGGAGGAATTCACATTATATTCTTTCTCTGCAACTTTGCCTTTTAGCAATTTGTTGTGATTACATACTCCTAAGGGTAGTTACCTAGCCTGGGACTAACAGTTTACCCCAGCATGAGGTGCAGGGTTGAATGCGTACAGGACAGAATGCCAGTGTGCTTCCTGGACTCTTGATCACTTGAGTTTCTGGTGTAGAACAAGTATCCTGAAATCACAAGCTGTGTTAGCATTCTGGAAATGCTAGAGAGAGCACTATGGCTTGATTCAAAATTCATGGCAGTATAACCAGCTGGGATCTGAACAGAATCCCACTCACTGCAGCCTGGGCTGGGCTGACTCAGCTGAAACTGCATTCCCTGGGTCTCTGGCGCTATCAGAAACAGGAGGTGCTCATCTCTAGTGCAATGGGCAAAACATACCACCTGAAGTCCAGAGGTCAACACTTTAATAGCAGGATGCAGATGGGTAAGCAATTTAACCCATCCGGGCCTCAGTTTCATCACCTGTGAATAAACCTTAACCTCAAATAATTGTTAAGATTAAATTTATGGTCTGTAATGTGATATAACATAGTGTCTAAAAGCACAGATTTTGAGTCCAAATCCTTATTTACTGAGTCAACAAATATTTATCGACACCTACTATGTTCCAGGAACTCTGCTAGTTTATAGCATAGTGGAGTAGACAGGAAGTAAACGTTTAAACAGGCACTTAGCAGTATCATTCCAAAATTTGGGAGGGCTATATAGAAAAGAGCAAGGTTTGGTGAGAAAATATTGGGGAGGGGAAACCTCCTTTAGATTGGGTGGTCAGGGAGGCTTAGAGAGGTAGGCTGACCTAAGTATGTGAACCTTGGGCTAGTTGCAACTTATGTTAAATTTAGTTGGGGAATGGCTGTGAAACTCAGAAAGAAATGTATCTGAAGTAGGTACATATCTCAGTCTACCAACTTAGATGTGCAAGAGGTGTAATGTTCTCTGCTTTTCCATAAGTGAATTTACCTTATTTTGTTTTCCCATTGTTCTAGGAGACCAAAGCTAAGTGAATTTACACTGTGTTTTATGACTAGGGGCAAAAGGGATAAAGTTTAACTGCAGTGTATCTGGGATCTCCCTTCCATGGGTGGGCTTAATACTAAGCCAGCATTTTCACCAACACAGACTCCAGTATGTCACCCATTGCTTTGTGTACAGTGAATCCTCGGGAATGTTCAATAAGTGAACATATGAAGACACTCCCTTTGTGACAGAGGACATCATGACCTTCTCTCTGACATTTTCTCAATTTATTCTTCTAAATTTGGGGGGCCTCTGTAGACTTCTCTCAAGAAGAAGTTTCTCTGCCATGTCAGTCACCAGGAAAGCTACCTGAATGTATGTCTCACTTGCCCTCAGACAGTACCCTCTTCCTCTACCCCTGACCTTTCCTGGCAGCGAAACTGAACTCTCAAGACTCCAGCATCACTGCCCAGTGACCATCCTGGAGAAGCTGCCTCATGTATCTACAAGGTCACCAAAATCACTTTATCAAAAGCTCTGATAGTGCTAAATAATAGCATATTAGATACATCTTAGTGCAATATTATAAGCATATCATCCCTGAGGAAGAAATTTTTGTGAAGGACAGACTCACTGCATGCTAGTATCATTAATGATGATAATGATTATGACAATAATAACATTAGCAATGACATCACAATTATTTCTTGAGCATCAGCTTATACTGATCCCAAAACGACATTACTCTTATTTTACAGATAAGAAAAATGAGACTCAGAACTTGCCCAAGTTCACTCAGTAAATAAGGGCAGACATAGGATTTTAACCCACTACATGGATGGGGTTTTAAGTGTGGTTGGAGAACCACAAACATCAGAAATACCTGGTGTTTATTTAAAGCATAGATTGATACATACCCCACAGAGACTGAATTAGAATCTCTCAGAGTGGGGTCCCTTAAGCTCCCCTTTAAGGTAACTTAAAATTTGGAAATCAGCACATTAAACTTCAGTCTTTCCACAAGCTGTGCAAAGTCCATTGGCTCAGCTGGTGGAGTTCATCTCTCTCGGCTCACTATATTCCTAAAAATGTGTTCTAGATGACTCTGAAAGGGATCATCTTCCCTCATTTTAGGTACTCCAGAACCCATCTGCATCCCAACTAGTCTGATAAGGATAAGGCACTAAGAAGAATAAAACAAACCAAGGGGTTTCACACACACACATGTGTGGATATTTATGTATTCATAGCTAAATACCTTTTAGACTTTTTCTTATATTTAGTATTTAACTTCTACACTTTTCATTATAGATTCATAGGACATTGGAAAGAAATGTACAGGCAGGTCCAGTGTACCTTTACAAAGCCTCCCCCAGTAATAGCATCTTGTATGACTATAGTATGATATCAAAACAGGGTAACTGATGTTGGTGTAATTCAGACCTTATTCAGATACATGTACATTGTGTATGTGTACATGTGTGCATAGTTTCATGTAATGTTATCTGATGTGTAGCATTGGTAACTAATACTGAAATTAAAATATAGAACTATATCATTACCACAAAGCTCCTTTATGCTATACCCTTTAATCATATCCCCTCCTATTTTTCATCTCTAGCAAGTACTAATCTGTTTTCTCTCACATAATTTTATCATTATAAGAGTCTTATATAATGGAATCATTCAGTATATATGCTTTTGTGATTGGTTTTTTCAGTCACCATAATCCCCTCGAGGTTTATCTAAGCCATGTTTTTTTGTGTATATTGATAGTTTATTCATTTTTATTTCAGAGTAATATCCCATGGTGTGAATAAACAATTTGTTTAACCATTCACCTATTGAAAGACATTTAGGTAATTTTCAGTTTGGAGTTGTTGAGAATTAAAACTGCTATGAACACTCATGTAAAATTTCCTGTAAACCTAGGTTTAATTTCTCTGAGATAAATTCTCACAAGTATAATTACTAAATATACATCCATTTTTAGTTTTAAAGGAAAATGTCAAATTATTTTTCAGAGTGACTGTGTCATTTTATATTCTTACCAGCAGTTTTTGAGTAATTCAGGTCCTCTGCATCCCTTCCAGCCTTTAGTGTTATCATACTTACGTTATCTGCAAACAGAATCAGTTTTATTTCTTCCTTATCAGTTTGTGTGGCATTTATTTCTTTTTTATTGCCTTATTCCACTGGACAGAGCTTTCTGTACTATGTAAAATAATCTACAGTAAAGTAAGAAAAGTTAAACAGAGGAAAAAAGACACAGAAAACAGAAAATAAATAGAATGGCAGACTGACACCCTAATATACCAATAATTACTTTAACTGTAAGTGGCCTAAATATACCAACTGAAAGGCAGAGATTGCCAAAATGGATAAAAAATCATGACCTAATTACACTATCTACAAGGAACTTATTTCAAACATAATGATATAGGTTGTTGAAAGTAAAAGGGTGAAAGAGAAATGTATTGTGCAATTTTTTTTAACTTGTGGGATGGCTTTTAATATAAGACAAAGTAGAATTAAAGGTGTAGAAAATTACAAGAGATAAAGAGAGACCTTACATCATAATTAAAAGGTCATTCCACTAAGAAGACAGCAGTACTAACTGTGGATATACCAAACAACAGACTTGCAAAAAAATGTGAAGCAAAAACTGACAAACACTGGAGAAATAGACAAATCCGTAATTATAGTTGAGGATTTATACATTCCACTCTCAACAATTAATAAAAGTAATAGAAAATCAATAATACAGAAGAATTCAACAACACTATCAACCGTCAAGATGAACTTGACATATGTAGATCATCCCACTCAATAACAATAGAATACTTGTTCTTTTCATGTGCCCATGGAAAAATCACCAACATAGACCACATCCTGGGCCACAAAATAAACATTAACAAAAGTAAAAGAATTGAAATCATACAGAGCATGTTCTCTACCATAGTGAAATCACACTGGAAATCAGTAAGAGAAAGACAACAGGAAAATCTTCAAACACACAGAAATTAAGGATCTTTCAAAACCTTCCCTAAGGCTTTCTCCTCTCACATTATCTCACTAGATGGTTTATAATGTAAAACTTTCCTGTCCATCATTTGTCTATATATTTGTATTGCAAGATCTAAGGAGAATAAGGAAAATAAGTAAAAGCTCGGAAAAGAAACGTTTCCTCTCCAGTATGAGAAACATTTTTTTACTCTTTCATTTGATGGAAAGTGGAGAGCATTGATTAACTCCCAGAACTGTAGCCTCTCCCTGAGCCATGCCTGCAGGCTCATAAGTAATTTAGGATGTTCAACCTCTTCAACTGAGATTTTTGGCATCAAGTATAAATCTGCCTTTCTCTTTAACTGCCTATTGCTTTCTGAGGACAGATAACTTTAAGGACCATTACCAAGGGAGGAATGGGTTCCCTGGGCAGTGGTGTGATGGTCTGTAATCTGGTGTAATTTCAGTAGAACATTGCATTCTGCCTAAGTAATACATGAATTCAACAGAAATGACTCACTCTTGCCCCTCTAAGGAAGATCTTTTTCGTTCAAAGAAAAGAGCCTCCAAACAACTTTAATCAAAACACTGATGAACAGAGAGAAAGTCTAGTTAGCAGAATGGCCTTTCACTTGGGTCTCAGAGACAAAGGAGAAAAGTCACTGAAAACAAGTCTGTGGTGTTTACAAAAGTGTGACTGACAATGGCAGAGCAGCTAGGGCTTGAATTGTTTCTGACTGCTGGTACTGAAATGGTCTAGAGGTAATCAAAGAAAATGCATTGCACTTGGAAAATGTAGAGCTCCACCTTTGCTTGCAAACACAGATGGTGACTCTCACCTTGACTTCCTTAATCAGTTTCTATTTCTCATTGACTCGTCCATGGAAAACAGCTACCTTGGACTTAGCTAACAGGTTTTTTTTTTTTCTTATGGAAAAATAAGTGCTGTTCTACTGTTTAAACCCTTAAATGGCTCCCTGATGTTCTTTGAATAAGGATAAAATTCTTTTCTGTGGCTTGCTGGCAATAGCTCATGAACTGTACCTATCTGTTGTGTGTCTTCAACTTCATGTCTCACCAATCTTCCCCTCCATTCTATACATCAGCTGGAATAAACTTCAGTCATTTCCTCCACTATATCATGTTCTCTCTCATCCCTAAACCTTTGCATATCCTATTCTCTCTACCTAGAACACACTTCTGCCTCTTCACATGGGTAGCTATTTCCCATACTTTGGCTTGCATTTAAATGTTCTCTCTCAGATCCCACATATGCCAGGTAGGCCCATCAGAAGCACCTTTACTGCCCCTATCCAACACCTGACCCACTTGTGGTTATTACTTACTTGCTTAATAGTCTCTATTCCATATAGCTTGGGAGCTCCATAAGATGGGAACCATTCTTAGTTTATCATTTATCTCTATCTTCTCATCATTGCCTGATACCTGAAGGGCACTTCATAATTGCTTTTTGGATTGATAATGAAAAGAAGAAAAGCAATAAGTTACTATTCTCTGGTGTTAAAAGCGTCTCCTCATAAATGCAAGGCCTACTCAAACATACTATTAGGTTGGTGCCAAAATAATTGTGGTTTCTGCATTTTTTTAAATTGCAAAACCACAGTTACTTTTGCACCAACCTAATAACATTGGGCATTAACAATCAGGGCATGGCCCTGCAATCCCCAACCATGGAAGTGCATTAGAATCATCTGTAGAGCCTTTTTAAGCTACCAATCTTTGAACATATTGACTCAGTCAATGTTGTTCAGTAAATGTTTGATGAATTAATATATAAACAAGAATTGAGAAAAGATAAATTTTTCTCCTTCAAAAAATCACCTTCAGCCTCCTCACTGCTTATTAGTTTGATAACAAATAGAAAAATAACTAAAATCGGAAACAAAACATCCAGACATTAAAGACAACGCATGATCATAAGCAGTAACTTAACTTCTTTGAACCTCAGTTTCTTTATCAGTGAAATGAAACTGGTGAACCCTGCCTTGTCTACCTCAAGATAAATGAGAATGAGTATGCAAAAATGCTTTTGTAAGCTCTAAAGTACAGTAGAAAGCAAGCCATTTTATTATGTCAAAACCCAAACGTAGGATCAGAAATTTATGTTCTTCATATTTTCCATATCAGCTCAGTAAAGAGTCAGAGAAAAGTGTGGACATGAATATGACTAGAGAGAAACAGATCTAACAGTATTTCATAAAGCAGATGCTTAAAATTTCACTAAGAATACATAATGTTCTGAGAGGTTCTTGTCCTAGATTTCTCTATCATCTGATATCTGTGTTTCATCCGGGATTATATAGCAGAGATCAGTAAACTTTTTCTGCAAAGGATCAGATAATAAACATTTTTTACTTTGTGGACCATACTCATACAGTCTCTGCCATTGTGGTGGGAAGGCAGCCATAGACAGTATACACATGAATAAATGTGACTGTGTTCCAATAAAACTTTATTTACAAAAACAGACAGTGAAGTAGATTATTCCTATTAGAATTTGCTGGTGACTGTTCTATAGTGATCCTGAAGGATGCTGTCTCTGCTGCAGCTTGGGTTTCCTGAAAAGCAGATGCTGACATGACGGTATGCAAGAGATTAAATAAGATGGGTCCTAGGGTTTAACACCAGTGGAAGGGAAGGAAATGAATCAGGATTGTTTAAAGCAAGAAAGTTGAGCTGTTTTGTGGTGCCAATAAAATTCTCAGTTAAAAAAAAAATTCTCAGTTGACCCCACAGGAAGTTCTGGTGCTGGCGTGATTCTTCAGAGTTGTACATATTGAAGGTAGAGACTCAAGGCTTTATACCTCATATGAACTAGTTATTGGATGGCCCTCATGCCCAAGAAGGGGCCATAATATTCGGCAAGATGGTTCTCTTCAATTCCTGAAGGGGCTGACAGCTGAGAGCTTAGCACCAGCAGCACTCCCACCAGCTAGAGGTACATGCCCTTTCAATGCATAATATTACCTATGATACTCTCCTGTGGGATTTATCTCTTTGTTTAAAAACCTACAATTTGCGCATTCCAGTGTATCAACAATGCAAAATACGTATTTTAAGAGTTTCTGACATCACTGCATCTAGCTTTAGAAAATGGTAGCATCCTTGTCATATTTCTCAACTGTCTCTCTGAAAGGACATAGGGGTCACATCATTCTGGTTCATTTCTCTCTTATGTTCCATTCCAAATGCAGAAATCTCTGGTTGACAAGAATGGCCACGTGGCTAGCAAAGAGGTCATGCCAAAAGTTTCTTTAAGGCATTTCTTCATGTTCATGCAAAGAGGGCAAAGTTTAGGAGACCATGTTACATTTGTGTAAGCTCCATCAGTAACAAGCCTGGCTCCCGAATGCTACTTCAGGGATAGAGAGCATGAAAAATCCTAGGAAAGGAATAGCGTTTGCAGAAAGTCCTCCAATATTAAAAACTTAAGAAATGTGCTTTAGGCCTTGGATTTAGTACTGTCACTGGTGTCCAAGGGATTATGTTATAAAGAGGATTGAAGTACATTAAGTTGTGAGCCAGGCTAGGTTACTTCTAGGATGTCTTCTAACTCAGGGCCTAAGATTCTAAGAGACCCCACAGGGTCTTCAACATATTCTACATTTTAGCTTTGCTAATTGCATATGCTCTCAAGAATTACATTTCAGCTGAACTTTACTGAGTCAGTGTACTCCTTTGCAACCAAAATGCATCCTGAGTGGTTTTACAGCAAAAGCTTGTGGTTGATAGGCAATGGAAGAATATATGGGGTAATCTATGGCCTCCAAGGAATCAGTCCAGGGGTAAAGACAGCCTCAGAGCTTTCAAGGTGGTTCTTATCAGCATAGCACTAGAGCACCTGGATTTTCTTTGGACAGAAGTATCAGGGAGCTGGCTTTGCACAGTGCTGGGCTTGAGACTTCCCTTCTGTATTTCATTTTTCCAGTGGCAAAATAAGTGGGAGGCCCCATATGAACTTTAAGCTTCCTCTTAGCCCTAGCACTGCATGACTAAAACATACACTTGGTCCAGTAATTTGTTTTTCATCTGTGCCCCCATAAAAATTAAACCAAAGAGAAGCTATCAAAGGTATGCCTGAGCAAAGATGTAATTTGTCTTTGGAAAGACAGAAAGTTACTGTTGAGAAAACAATTTCCAGTGGTATCCAGGGTAGCACTTCACTAGAGAGCCAGGCTTGTGTTTTAATAAGGCTTTGAGCCAGACATCAATATGAGAGGAATATTCTCCATGAATACAGGCTGTGGCATTCTTCATGAAGACCTTGAAAAACACAGACCCTAAGCTCTCGGGATGCTTTATCATTTTATCTAGAATTAAATGAATAAACTTGGCCAAGTCTGTAAAAAGTCTATGTTAGCACACATAATGAAAATGGAAGCAAAACTGTTCACAAATAGATTTTGAAGCCAGAAAATCTGTAGTGGTCAAAGAGAAACAATTGTTTGAGGTTACTTAAGCCCAGCCAGAAGTCTGTTGCTAGCCACTCTCTGGAAATGCAATACCGCTTCCAACGCCTCCAGCCTCCCACTTCTAACAGTGTAGTTGCATCTATCTGTTGGTCTAGAGTTTCTAATTGAGCATTAATCAGTTTGCATTTCCATCGCTGAGACACAGTGTCTGTAGGTGTATTAGAAGAAAGAACCCTTGATAGACTGTGTAGGTGAATTCCATTTCTCTACATAGAGTCCATGAGGGAATTACCTATGATTTATAACAGTGCTACCTGGGAGCATCTGAATCATTTCCTCACATGTGAGAATAAAAATCAGCTGAGAAATTAGAATATGTTGAAAAAGAAAAAGAAAGAGAAGGGGGAGGAAAATAGTATCAGAATACAGCCAAGATACACGTTATAGTCATCTGTTTGTTTTAATTGAATGGTTTGTGTCTTCAGGCAATCTTATTATTCTCCCCAGAGCAGAAGTGCTGAATGAAGACACAAACCTCATTAACCTTTGAATGCTGAAATCAATAATCTGCAATAAATCTGAATAATTTGTTGCCAATAAATTTCACAAAATGCAGTGTTTTATAGCTGGGGACTTCAGAGGATGGGGTAAAAGCATCCACGTCCATATCAAGATGATATCTGGGGTTTGCCTTGTTGGGTTTTAGGACACTGTGAACAGGAAACAGGTTAATTACATATACAGAGAACATGATTTTCCAACTGGTTAATAATCTGTTTTTTTAGTTGTGAACACAATGGGACCTTTTCTTGTCCCGTGACTCTTTCTAATAAATGATGTGAATAAAGAGAGACAAACAGCCCCTGAAAGTTCCTTCTCTTTTTTTCTGCCCTGAAAAGCAGGGATGTGGCCCCCTGAAGAACTGGGAAGGGATTCCTTGAGCCTCAAAACAGAGTGACTTCACTCACCTAGTGACTAGCACATAGTAGGCACCCAAAAATATTGGTTGAGATAATAAAACAATGATGACCCTGACCTTTGAGAGTCAACCTCTGCTTGCTAAAGATACATGTATATATGTAGGTATGTATCTGCACACATGTATGTATATGTACATGTGTTTATGTACATGTGTGTATATGTACCCACATATTACACACACACATATGCATACCTGAGCTAGAGAGTAAGGTACCTCCTTGCTTATCTTAGAAAAGAAAAGAATGAGACAATGAAGTATTTGCCAGTTACAGGGAAGAGATTGGGAATCAGGGTAACGGGAAACATGAAGAACTCCAAGTGTGCACTGCAGCGGAAACTCCATGAGGGCAGCACCTTGCTGTGTACACTAAGTCCCCAGTGCCTCACACGGTGCCTAGGACAAAGGAAGGACTCAGCCAGTGTTTGATGGCCAAGTGGAAGGATGCATCGATAGGTGGGTAAGTGGATGAGGAAATTGTTATAAAAAATAAGAGAAGCAGGAGAACAGTTTTCTGTGAATGGTATCCATAGAAAGCAGAAAATATCTGTAGAAGTAAAGCAACAGGACCACTCATGTGAACATGTAACAGGTGGCCACTGATTCCAATGGTTTTATCCCATTTTGGGAACGAGCCTCTCCTTAGCCTGGAGAAGAGTTCTGTGCTCTAAGACAGTGCATCAAAACCATAGTGTCCAACTGTGAAAGAGCAGGTCCCATTCATCCTGTCTTATCACACTGGCACCTTCTCTCCTAGGTCAAATAGAACCACTTTATGGATCTCAAAATACTAGTGAGCCTTCTGACCGCCAGACTCCATACTGAGGTGCTCTTGAGAGGAGAAGCCACCCGTGGCTGCTGAGTGCCTGCCATCAGAAGGCAGGCTAATGATGCCCTCTCACTCAAAGTAGCTCCTGGTTCAGTGGCAATCATTTAACAGATGCTGCTTACTCTGTTGGTTTTGCCCCCAGCCCACTAGAAGTCCCATGAACTGCTATTTAATGAGCCAAAACCCAGTCCCTAGGTAAGGGAAGCAGAAAAGACAGGTGATACTTCACCAGCTTCAGATTTCCACCGAGTGGCGTACCACTGCTCAGGTTGACATATTTAATGAAGAACTTTTAAAGCAGTGTTTGCCAAATTGTCTTCTTGAGGCTACCTGCACTGGCATCATCTGGATGGCAGTTAACAATTCACATTCCCAGGCCCCACTACCACAGATCTGTGTAAGAAAAGGACCTGGATAGGGCCAAGGAATCTACTTGAACAAGCATCCTAGAAAATCACAAGCTCACTAAAGTTCGAGAAACCCTGATTCCAAAATAAATTTACTTCCTTCCTGCTCCCCAAGAGTTTCAAAACATCAGGTTTTTACTCACATTGGAAGGAAGGGTATTCTCTGAAAAGCACAGTCAAGAAAAAGCACTGAGTCAATGTATATTTGTTGAGTATTTGTTGTGTGACAGGCAGTACAGCGTGGAGGGGAGGGAGGTCCTCTGGAATGAGGCTTCAGGAGTTTGTACCCCCATTCTGCCACTTAGTAGTGTGAGACATTTGGAAAGTTAATTAACCTCTTTGCATCTTAGTGTCCTGTTTTTAAAATGAAGATGATAACCATAGCACCTGTCTTATGGGGTTGTTAATAAGTTAATACACATGGAGTGTTCAGATCAGAACCTGGCCCAAGATAGATGCCTAAATAATGCAATAACTAAGTGTTTACTGTTATTATTACTATTACTATGGAAATTGGGATTGAAAAACATTGTCCCTGCCCTCATGGCACTTAATAGGAAAGGCCAGCGTGAGCTACTATCTGTAAACAAGGAATTAACTAAATATGAGAGAGAGTGCTTGGAAGGAGAATGACCAGTTGTTACTAGAGTTGTATGAAAACATGGATCTAATAAGGATTTGTCAGGACCGAGTGATCCAAGACAGCAGGAACCACTTGACAAGAGCCATAGAGTAGCAAGGACCCAGTGTGGAGGTCTCAAGATTGAGATTCTAGCCCCATCCCTGCCTCCAAACTAAACTGTGGTATGCCGATGCAGGTCCTTCACCTCTCTAAACCTCAGTTGCCCCACATGTAAAATAAGAGGCTTAGCTGAGATGATATCAAAGATCTTTCAGCTATGAAATAGCAGCAGGAAAGAGAACAGGTAAGCTTTGTCTCTGGTGCCCCAGAGCCCATGCTGAGGAATAGAGGGAAGGCAGAGGATGGACAGAGGGAAGAAGACAGGCGTACCCAGGGTCAAAAACAACCTTCCTCTTGCCAAAGTTCTCTTTAGCTCAACCCTGAAAACATATATATATGTTTGGTTTTTCTTTGTCGAAGGCACTTTTTCTCAGAAATTGTATTTTTTATAAGTAATACCTAGTGTATTGTCTGAGTCTGTGGAAACAGAAACACATGCTTTCGTGTTGCCACACGTAATAGAAAATTAGTGGAGAAACAAAGGAAGGGAAAGGAGAGAGGAAGGGAAAGGAGAGAGGAAGGGAAAGGAGATCCAAAGACAGAAGAGAGAAAGAGAAAGGGCAGAGAAGAGCTGAGAAAGGAGACGAGGACAAGAGAGGAGGTGCAAACCAGGAGACACATCAGCTAAAAGTCTGGAGAACATCCTTAGAAAGCAGGATTTGCAATTCAATAGCCCGCCCACTCCTGCTCTGTCTCTTCCCCACCCTTCCATCCACCTCTCAACTTAGACTCTATTCTAACTACATTACAGAACCTTTCATTGCTTCATCTCTCCTCATGTATTTCTCTGAGTAGCAATAATAGACGAATGACAAGAACTACCAACCTACTTCCAAGGTAAAGATTGGAAACTGCCTTTCTGTAAGTGAGAAAAATTTTTAGATTAACCTGTCTGCCTATATGAACTCTTTTTTCTGTTATAAACATTACCTAGAGCTGGAAAGCGAAAACAAAGAGTAGAAAGATGGAGTGCTAAGAGCCCGCCTCATTTTGCTGATGGTGAGATGGAAGCACAGAAAAGAGCTGTGACCTGTAAAGAATTACAGAGCGAGGAGGTGCCAGAGCTGACAGCGGCACACGAGTCACCCATCCCCTAGTCCTAGTGAGACACATTCCCAAGGACAGGAAAAAGCATTTTGTATTTCAGCAGTTACATACATACTGCAATATGCATTAGTGAAATTAGCATATCACATCCATGATTTGAGGGACATTATTGCTTAGGGCAAGGCTAAATTATGTATCTGTGTTTAAAATGTGAGTCAGTTTAAGGAATAATATTAGGTAAATAATGCAACCATTGATATTTGTGTTACTGATGGCTCCTGACTAGATCTTAAATTATTGAGAGAGACTACGTTTCTAGCCCTTCAGTAATGAAAAAAAAATCCATCCAGCTTGCAAACCTCCTGAGCCCCCTCTGAAAAGTCAAACAGCTCACCTTCTGGCACCTCCTCCCCTCCTGGAGTAAGCCAAGGAAATGAGAGTTGGGTATTCAAAGGAGCCAGACAAGTATAATATCATATATACACTCGACATCCATCTCCTGTATGAAACCTCATTGTTCCTCTGTAACAAAAAGTAAATATTTACTGTGAGCCAGGAGAGGTAGTGAATGATCAGCCTCTGGGCCATCAATCACCATGAGCCATGCTCCAATTTTAATAACCCTCGTAAGGGCGGGCAGGCAAGGATGGCAAAGACTGTCCGGGAGATACGAGTTAGTCAGAGGAGTCAAATCGCTCAGAGTGGCAGAATATGAGGTGAGTTGTTCAAGCGTGCAGATCGTGAAGGTCCCTAAAGATGGGTTTATAAAGTTGAGGCAGCAGGACAGAGTGGTTAGGAGCACAGCCTCTACAGCTAGACTACCTGCTCCTCCACTTACCAGCTGTGGGAGCTTGGACAAGACGATTTCTCAGGGTTCTTTTCTACATCTGTGCGGTGGGGATAATAAGAGGATCCACTTCATAGGGTTGCTGTGAGGACGAAATGAGTTCCTGCAGGCAAAATGCCTATAACAGCAGGAGCATAGGAAGTGCTCAACAAATATCTCTAGAGTGTCAGGAGGTAGCAGCCTTTCTTGGCTGCAAGAAGATGGCAAGTAGGGTGGTACTCAATCTCCGTTAGCCATGGTAAACTCAGCAGTCCAGGAATTCAATTGAGCTGATTTAGAATTTATGTAATTGTTCAAGCTCATATGGCCAGTGGGTGGTAGAACCAGGATTTGAACCTAAGCAGTCTGTCTCGAGATTTATGGGCTCAATCATTCTGTTATGTCATCTCTCTTCAGCAAAGAAGAGATCATGACACATTTGTTGTTGGGTTGTTGTTGTTGTTTTCTCTTTTTCCTACTATTCACCCTTGCCTCTTTCAGATGTAGGAATTGGCTAATTCTCCAAGGGAAAAGTAAATTACTCAAGTGAAAACAAAAGCACCAAACAAAGGTCAGAAAACTTATGTTCCAGTCTCAAGTGGTTGGCTGGAGGAATTGGGAATGATTAAGCCTGGAGGGGAATTATTTGATCGGAGGATGAGTCTTTGTGTACTGAGGACAGCTATGGTGAAAAAAACCCAGCCTATTCCCCGTGGCTGTAGAGACCCAATTGCATTAAGTGAGAGGTTATCCAGAAAGAAATTCTGGTTGAATGTTAAGACAGAACATTCCAGAAGATATCACATTGTGGCTGCAGTGGACTGAATGCTGTGTCTCTCTAAAATTCATTTATTGAAATCCTAACCCCCAGTGTGATGATAACTAGGAGTGGAGTCCTTGGGAGGTAATTAGGTTGTCAAGTTGGAGCCCCCATTAATGGGATTAGTGCAGGTATAAAGGAGACCTCAGAGAGCTCCCTAGCTCTCTTTCTGCCTTGTGAAGATACAAGAAGGCAGTCATCTGCAACCTGGAAATATTCCTCACTAGAATCTGACCATGCTGGCACTGTGATTTCAGACATTTAGCCTTCAGAACTGTGAAAAACACATTTCTGTTGTTTATAAGCCACCTGGTTTATGATATTTGTTATAGCAGCCCAAATAGACTAAAGGCAATGGCTGAGAACTTAAATTCAAATCAGACAAATTCTAGTTCTACCACTTACTATTTGTGTGACCATAGGCAATTATGTAATCTCTCTGAGCCTCTAGTTCTTCATATCAAAATAAAGAGGAGGGCTTAGTAGTATGCGTCTCCTAAGACCAATATTATCTTTAAATGAAACAAAGCAAGTAAAAAAGGTTAGCACTGCATGTGGCTTATAATTATCCCACAGTGCATGTTGATGATAAAGCTGGTATAGATTACAAGCAAAAGGAAACATTTCTCTGAGTAAAGATAACTCTTTCTTTATATTTTATTCCTCTCCAGATACTTTTTATGTTTAAAATATTTTTGGAAGATTATTCATTCATCCTTCCATTCATTTAGTGAATAAACATTTCCTGAGCACTAACTAGTTGTGAAGTTCTGAAGACAGAGCATGAGAATATTGAAACAGTCTGCTTATATACCAATGAAGGAGGCAGGCATGAAGAAATAATTACCCAATTTGTCATTTAACTGTAATTATAATATGTGCTATGAAGGATAATTCTAGAGACCAGAACATTTAACAAAGGGACTGATCTGGCTTTGGCAGGGACATCACGGGGCCCTCCAAGGAAGTAAGTTTTGAGCCAGGTCACCTCAATGTGAAGCTGTGATTTGTGGCCAAAGTCCTATGTGAACCCACAGAAGGCAGTTATTAGGAGGTCTTCAGTGACCCATGAAAGTGTCACAATGATTGCATTTGGTCATGCAATCATAAGGATAAGTCAGGATAAGTCAGGTCATGAAGGCTAAGTAACATTTCCCTAGGAAGAGAAAGAAAAGAAAGTTTGTTGTACAGGACTTTGTAAAGACTTGGAGAAAATCTCAGAATAGGGACTCAGATAATACTAATTTTGTTTTGAGCAGACAGTATTAGCAAAAATTAAATGAAAACCTGTTCTTTAAAGATTTTCACTCCAGTGTTATTTATCAAGGAAAATTGGAAATAACTATAAAAAATAATTATCTAACAGTTGGGGAAATTTAAACTAAATTAAGCCCAACAGGACTGTCTACTTAATACTACAAATATATTAAATATATTCTTCAAGAGCCTGTGATAACATGGGAAATCTTATTTAAAATACCAAGGGAAAGTAGAGAGATGTAAAATTGCAGTTATCATGTGAGCACCACCATATTATTTCAACCTACAAATATTATTCTGAGAAACAGAAAAGAAAATAAATATATAAAAATTATATTATTTTAAAGTATAGAATTTTTTTTTCAATTTGTATTTTTAAAATTTTAATTATTTTGTTTTTAAGAAAGGGTCTCGCTGTGTTGCCCAGGCAGACCCACCCAAGGTGCTTCAACACATGCGTGGCCAGGAAGGTGCCCATTCCCCCTGGACCTCACCCATTTAAAGTAGTTTCAGGATCCTTGACACAGTGATGCAGAACCTTTCAGGATTAGCTGGAAGCCACAGCTCAGCCTCTTGATGCAAACTGAATTTAGCCAGTGTGAAGAGGAGGCCCTTTCCCTTGTGTGGGGTTTGAATCCTGTGTTTCTACCTTTTGCAAAGCTCTACTTTAAGTTTATATCCTTAAGACTGGACTTGAAGGAGTCCTTACAGGTGCCAGGTGTAGTTTTGTACAACAGGAACCTATAAAACATGTATATCTTGGGAACTGCTACTGGAGTGAGAGAAAGAGGGGTTTTCTACAGTTGTAGAGGAGATAATAGCATTTGTATTAGGCTGTTCTCGCATTGCTATAAAGAAATAACTGTGGTGGGGTAATTTATAAAGAAAAGAGGTTTAATTAGCTTGTAGTTCTAAAGGTTTGATAGCAAGCATGGTGCTGGCATCTGCTTGGTTTCTATGGAAACCTCAGGAAGCTTACAATTGGTGGAAGGTGAATGGGGAGCAGGCATGTCACAGGATGAAAGCAGGAATAAGGCAGAGAGGGTGGCTGGGGGAGGGTCACACTTAAATGACCAGATCTTGCAAGAACTCACTATCACGAGGACAGCACCAAGCCATGAAGGATCTGCACCCATAATCCCAACATTTCTTACCAAGCCCCACCTGCATTGGGGATTACAATTCAACATGAAATTTGGGCAGGGACAGATATCCAAACTATATCAGCATTGGAGTTATAAACTGCATCTGCTAGAAAATATCAAGCAATGTCAAGATTTTATCCATTGCTCCAAATGCAGCAAGAGAACTGAGCTTTACCTCAAACTCAAGAAGCTGCAAGACACTACTGAGCAGAGAACAAAAACTGAAACTGGGGACATATTCGAAATCAGAGCTTATGTCTGCTCAGGCAGAGAAGAGCGAGAAATTTATGCCACAACTTATTATAAAGTGAACGATCCAGTGTGGCATGTTCAAGCTGTAAGGTGTTTGAGCTGCCTGTTCATCTATGGGAAAGTTTACGACCAAGCCTTTCCATAGCGCAGAATTAGAGAAAGAAGCACTAGCAATCCAGGTGCCCTGGCCCTCACTAGTCTCATGTGTTTGCTGAGTGAAAAAGCCAAAGAATTCCTTGTGGAGAACAGAGTGCAGACCTTTGACCAGCAGGAGTTGGAAATGGTAGCAGCGTCTTTGCTGTCCCTTGCTAACCAGCCTGTTACTGATAGTGCCTGCTCTGACCAAGGGAATTTTAAGAAGGATATCACTTTCAAGGAAATTTATAGCATATTTTAAAATGCTATGCAACTGCTGCAGGAAAAAGGACTCATTTTCCAGAAAGATGGTGGTTTTGATTACCTATACCGTGTAACCAGAAAAGACAAAGACCCACATAGAAAAATCCACTAGATAATTCAGGAAGACTGCCAGAAACCCAATCACCTGGAGAAGGGCTGCCAGTTCCTGCACATCTTGGCCTGTACTCGCCCTGAGCGTCTGTTCAGTCTTAGGTACAGCTATGCCGCAGCAAGTTCTGAAGCTCCTAGAGGACCAAGTGACCTCATCAGCACAATGGAGCACCACTATATGACCTTCTGAGCAGAGACCCAAGCACATGCATACCAGCCAAGGAGGAGAAAGACAAGGTGGCATTCAACCTCAGGCTCTGATTTTAAACATCCTGTGGGGCTTATATGCCTAGAGGCAGTTACCTCCTTATAAACTATAAAATAGGGCAAAACACTACCACTACCACTACCACCACCAAAATTCCTGGGCTCAAGCTGTCCTCCTGACTCAGACTCTGGAGTCCTGGGACTACAAGTACGTGCCACGACATCCAGCGTATGTACTAGGTTTTCTATAAGAATTATTACTGATTTTGTTGTTGGTGGAAATAAATAACTTTTTCTTTCTTTTTATGGGAAAACTCTCCAGATCAACTTTACCTGACAGGAAAACATCTTCTACCAATATCATTTCCTCTGCTGAGGTGAAGCTTGAGGGACATCCACTGTTCACTCTGTAACATTTAAAGATTTGTTTAGAATAAAAAAAAAATCTTTGAGGGATCATCAGTTAAACCACTCGATACTGAGATGCTGTGAGAGATTAGCTGTACAAGACTGACTTGACACTGAAGAAGCAGAACACAGAGCAGGCAAGTTTTGACAAAAGAGGAAAAAAGTTCATTTCGAAGAACAGGGGAGAGAAAGAATACATTAAATGATTCAGGTTAATAAACCTCTGGGAAAGAAAGAAGACATCAAAGGCAAAAAAGACGTAAAAAGAAACAGAAAATTATAGGCAATAAAATTCC
The DNA here is from genome assembly GCA_004027715.1 of Plecturocebus donacophilus. Taxonomy (NCBI): domain Eukaryota; kingdom Metazoa; phylum Chordata; class Mammalia; order Primates; family Pitheciidae; genus Plecturocebus; species Plecturocebus donacophilus. The sequence goes on along the minus strand of PVKP010022828.1, from coordinate 15,996 downwards.
TTAGTTTGACAACCTTGGATCAGGTTCCCCAGCCCTCTAAGCAGTTCTGCCCATTCGTATGCTGGTCTGCCTGTCTGTCTCTGTGTCTTTATCTCTCTCTCTCTCTCTCTCTCTCTCTCTCTCTCTCTCTCTCTCTCTCTCTGTGTGTGTGTGTGTGTGTGCGCGCCCCCTCCTTGTTTTCTCGTATATTGCAGATAATGACTGAATTTCCTTGGTTAACAACTGATTTATAGACAGAAGTGTTTGGATGTCTTTGTAATCACAAACTGCTCTGCCAGTCCAGGATAAGGCCAAGCAGGGTATGGTGGTGCCAGTTATCAGGCAAGGCAGGAGGTCAGGCCATTGCTCACCATTCATTCAGTTGACCAATCTAGAATCTACAGGTCATCTTCTACTCCTTTTACCTTCTCATGGCTCACATCCCATCATTTTGAAGTCCTGCCTATTGATCCTCAAGCCCTTTCTCTTTGTCTTTTCTATAGTCACCTTAGCTCAGATTATCAGTAGGACCCTAATAGGACTCCTAGGATTGAATCAATTATCCACATAGAAGCCAAGGTCATATTTCTAAAACACAAATCTCATCATACCACTTTGTACTTTTGTTTAAAATCTTGTGAGGCTCCTTGTGTTTAAATACTTGTGAAGCTCCCATTTGTGCAGGATAATGGACCCAATCTTTGGTTCTCAAGGGGCTCCAGGAATTCTTTCTGCATGTTTGCTGCCTCATATCCAAGTCTCCACTCCCACCCCTTATTTATCCAGCTGCCCTGGGCATCTTTCCAATCTCTGAGTGTACTAAGCTCTTTCATGCCTTAAGGTTTTTGCATATGCTGTTTCCTTTGCCTGGAACCTTCTCCTCTACACCTTGATTACTCCTCTGAAGAAAATCCTGGCCAGACACACTGGTTCATGCCTGTAATCTCGGCACTTTGGGAGGCTGAACTGGGAGGACTGCTTGAGCCGAAGAGTTCAAGAGCAGCCTGGCCAACATGGAAAAACCATTTCTCTACAAAAAAATGCAAAAATTAGCCAGGCATGGTGGCACATGCCCATAATCCCAGCTACTCGGGAGGCTGAGGCAGGAGAATCGCTTGAACCTGGAAGGTGGAGGTTGCAGTGAACTGAGATTGTGCCCCTGCATTCCAGCCTGGGTGACAGAGTGACACTCTGTCTCAAAAAAAAAAAAAAAAAAAAAAAAAAAGCCAGGCATGGTGGCATGCATTTCAGGAGGCCACAGTGAGTAGATCACTTGAGCCCTGGAGGTCAAGGTTGCAGTGACCCAAGATTGCACCACTAGATTGCACTCCAGACTGGGTGACAGCAAGACTCTGTCTCAAAAACATAAAGTAAAAATAATAAAATAAAATAAAATAAAATAAAAATAATTAACTCATCACGGTGGACCTCCCATGTTTGTTCTTAAGACTTCCTACTCCTACCAGTGTGCCTGCTATTTGAGGATGTGAACATTTGTGTATTTGAGTTCACTTCTGGTGAACAAATAGTATTTTGTACCTGGTTCTCCCCTTTCTAATTCATGTTGTTTCTTGCTCCTGCGGAAATTAGTTCCAGCTACTAGGGAGGCTTAGATGGGAGAATCATCTGAACCCAGGGGAGGTTGAGGCTGCAGAGAGCTGTGATCATGCCAGTGCACTCTAGCTTGGGAAACAGAGACATAGCCTGTCTCAAAACAGAAACAAAGGAAAGAAAAGAAAGGAAAAGAAAAGAAAATGTTTCTCTGACCTTAGAGACCAGGTCAGACTTTGTTAGGACGTGCTCCCATAGTATCACTCTTGACTGCAAAGGCTTGTTTAATTGTTCTCTCCCCAGTAGCCAGTAAGTTGGATGATTTGTCTGTTGATGTGTCCTTAATGTTGAGAAAAATGCTAGGAAGGCACTAAAGAACCATGTGCTGGTTGAATAAGGAAGGAAGAAACAAATAGAATGATTGGATTCTACAGGATAAGAAGAGGAAAAGCCCACCTACCCACCATGCTACTGAATCCTTGGTGAGACTGACAAGGGCATTTCCTCATGCTTCCTGGTATAGTTGTCCTCATCTGGGTTCTCGATAATGCCTGTCCCTTCATTTCACTAGTTTCTTAACTCATCACCTCTGCTTTCCAAATTAGAGACTCTGTGATCAAGCTTGATTCTTTTTGGAGCAGCTCATCATTTCAGGAAATTGCCACAGTTGAATCCCACTCAGTTCTCATCTTTATCCTCCACCCCCTACTTAGAGAATTTACCAGAAGAATTGTACTACATTAATGAACTAAAATATTTTATTTTACTACTAGGTAATTAGACTTCCAAGCCTGAGCACAAATGCTTTATCAGAAAAGCAGTTTCTTAGGTGGACTTTTATTTATTCTTTTTAGCTAAATGGACTACAAAAGCATTTTCTCCACAAAAACTCCACTGCAGGATGGGGTTGGAAAATGGCAGATAGGAGGCAGGACTAACTTGCAGCTTCCACTCGGATGAACAGAGGACCATGTGGAGACCCATGTTGTGCACTTTTGCTCCAAGAACTACCACAGCAATAGACCAGGAAAGCCAAGAGAATCACAGACCTTTTGAGGGAGGTAGATTGCCGCTGTAGACTCCCTGGGACAACAGAGGAACTGTGAGTTGGCTTGCTTTCTCAGCTGGGAGGCTTGTAGCCTGGGGCAAGTTCTCTGCTCTGCTCACCAGCTGCCTGGAAATAAACTCAGTGCTGTTGCAGGGGCATGTGAGACCAGCCTTTTGGGCTCCTGGCTGCCTGGGAGCTGGGTGAGGCTTATGGCTGCCAGCTTTCCCCCACTTCCCAGGTGACCTGTGTGATACTGTAGAGGCAGCCATAATCCTCCTGGGAACATAACTCCATTGGCCTGAAAACCACAGCCCCATACCCCACAGTAACTGTAGCAAGCCCCACTCATGGAGAATCTGAGCTGAGAAATGCCTAACCCTGCCCCAACCTGATGGTTTTTCTCCACCCACCCTGGTAGCATAAGACAAATGACATAGTTCTTTGACAGCTCTATCGCCCTGCCCACCACCTGACTCTAGGGCAATCTTATATCCTCCTTATACAACGACAGCCGATGTGCTCTTGAAAGCACCTCCTCCTGGCTGGAGGCCAACCAACAAAAAACCAGCACACATAACAAAAATACAACTGAGGACCCTTGCAGAGTCCACGTCACTCCCTTGCTACCTCCACCAGAGTAGGTGCTGGTATTTATGGCTGAGAGACCTGAAGATGGATCATATCACAGGATTCTTTGCAGACACTCCCCATTACTGGCCTGGAGCCTGGTAGCTCTGCTGAGTGGCTGATCCAGAAGAGAAATAACAATCACTGCAGTTAAGCTTTTAGGAAGCACTAGCCCTAAGGGAAGAGGGAGAGCACCACATCAAGGGAGCACCCATGGGACAAAAGCATCTGAACTGCAGCTCTTGAGCCCCAGATTTTTCCTCTGATATAGTCTAATCAAATGAGAAGAAACCAGGAAAACGATTCTGGTAATATGAGAAAACAAGTTTCTTTAACACCCCCAAAAGATCACACTAGCTCACCAGCAATGGATCAAAACAAACACAAGATCTCTGAATTGCCAGAAAAAGAATTCAGGTCAACTATTAAGCCAATCAAGGAAGCACCAGAGAAAGGTGAAGTCCAACTCAAAAAAAAAAAAAAAATGCAAGATATTAATGGAAAAATCTCTAGTGAAATAGATAGCAAAAATTAAAAAACAATCACAACTTTTGGAAATGAAGGACACACTTAAAGAACTGCAAAATGTACTGGAAAGGCTCAGCAATAGAATCAAACAAGTAGAAAAAAAAAACTTCAGAGCTCAAGAACAAGATTTTCAAATTAACCTAGTCTGATAAAGATAAAAAAGACTTAAAAAAAGGAATAAAGCCTCCAAGAAGTTTGGCATTATGTTAAAACAAACAAACCTGAGGATAATTGGTGTTCCTGAGGAAGAAGAGCAGCCTAAAGTTCGGAAAACATATTTAAGGGAATAATTGAGGAAAACTTCCCCAACCTTGCTAGAGATCTAGACATCCAAATACAGCAAGCTCAAAGAACACCTGGGAAATTCACCATAAAAAGATCATTGCCTAGGCACATCAGGTTATCTAAAGTCAAGACAAAGGAAAGAATCTTACGAGCTGTAAAGCAAAATCATCAAGTAACCTATAGAGGAAAGCCAGGCAGAGTAATAGCAGATGTCTCAGCAGAAACCCTACAAGGTAGAAGGGATTGGGGTCCTATCTTTAGCTTCCTTAAACAAAGCAATTATCAGCCACAAATTTTGCATCTGAAGAAACTCAGCTTCATAAATGAAGGAAAGAAAGTCTTTTTTCAGAGAAACAAATGCTGAGAGAATTTGCCACTACCAAGCCAGCACTATGAGAACTACTAAAAGGAGCTCTAAATCTTGAAACAAATCCCCAAAATACAACAAAACAGAACTTCCTTAAATCATAAATCTCACAGGACCTATAAAACAACAACACAATGAAAAAAGAAAAAAAAAGCAAGGCATTCAGGCAACAAATAACACAATGAATGGAATAGTACCTCACATCTCAATACTAATATTGATTATAAATGGCCTAACAGCTCTTCTTAAAAGATATCAAATGGCAGAATGGATAATTGACCAACCAAGTGTCTGTTGTCTTTAAGAAACTCACCTGACACATAAAGACTCAAGTTAACTTAAGGTAAAGGGGTAGCAAAAGATACGCCATGCAAATGGACACCAAAAGTAAGCAGGAGTAGCTATTCTTATATCAGACAAAACAAACTTTAAAGTAACAGTAGTTAAAAAAGACAAAGAGGGACATTATATAATGATAAAAGGACTATTCTAAAAGCAAAATATCAATTCTAAATAGGTATGCACCTAACACTGGTGCTCCCAAATTTATAAAACAATTACTACTAAACCTAAGAAATGAGATAGCAACATGATAACAGTGGGGAACTTGAATACTGCACTGACAGCAGTAGACAGGTCATCAAGACAGAAAGTCAGCAAAGAAACAATGGGTTTAAACTATACCCTAGAACAAACGTACTTAACAGGTATTTATAGAACATTCTACCCAACAACTGCAGAATATACATTCTATTAATTACCACATGGAACATTCTCTAAGAAAGAAAATAGAAATTATATCAAGTACTCTCTCAGACCACAGTCAGTAAAATTGGAAATGAACGCCAAAAGGAACCCTCAAAACCATGCAAATACATGGAGATTAAATAACCTGCTCCTGAATTATCACTGGGTCAACAATGAAATCAAGATGAAAATTAAAGAATTATTTGAACTGAACAATAATAGCGACCCAACCTATCAAAACATCTGGGATGCAGCAAAGGCAGTGCTAAGAGGAAAGTTCTTAGCCTTAAATGCCTAAGTCAAAAAGTCTGAAAGAGTACAAATAGATAATTTAAGGTAATGCCTCAAGAACTAGAGAAACAAGAATAAACCAAACCCAAACCCAAACCCAGCAGAATAAAGGAAATAACCAAGCTTAGAGCAGAACTAAATGAAATTGAAACAAACAAACAAACAAACACAATACAAAAGGTAAATGAAAAAAAAATACAAATTATTTGAAAAAATAAGTAAAATTAATTGACCAGTAACGAGATTAATCAGGAAAAGAAGAGAGAGATCCAAATAAGCTCAATTAGAAATGAAACAGGAGATATTACAACTGATACCACAGTAACACAAAAGATCATTCAAGGCTACTATGCACAACTTTATGCATGTAAATTAGAAACCTAGAGGAGTTGGATAAGTTCCTGGAAATACACAACCCTCCTAGGTTAAACCAGAAAGAAATAGAAATCCTGAACAGACCAATAACAAGCAGTGAGATTGAAGCGGTAATTAAAAAGGTACCAAAAAAAAAAAAAAAAAGTTCAGGACCAGATGGATTCACAGCTGAATTCTATGAGACATTCAAAGAAAAATTGGTACTGATCCTAGTGACACTATTTTAAAAGAGAGAGAAAGAGTATATACTCCCTAAATCATTGTATGAAGCCAGTATCACCCTGACTCTCAAACAAGGAAAGGACATAACAAAAAAAGAAAACTACAGACCAATGTCTCTGATGAAGATAAATGCAAAAATCTTCAACAAAATACTAGCTAACCAAATCCAACAGCATATCAAAATGATAATCCACCATGATCAAGTAGGCTTCATATTAGGGATGCAGGGATAGTTCAACATACACAAGTCAATAAATGTGATGTACCACATAAACAAAATTAAAAACAAAAATTACATGATCATCTCAATAGACATAGAAAAAGCATTTGACAAAATTCAGCATCCCTTTGTGATTAAAACCCTCGGCAATATCAGCATTGAAGGGACATACTCTAAGGTAATAAAAGTCATCTATGACAAATCCATAGTCAATGTTATACTGAATGGGGAAAAGTTGAAAGCATTCCCCCTGAGAACTGGGACACGACAAGGATGCCCACTTTCGCCACTTCTATTTGACATAGTACTGGAAGTCCTAGCTAGAGCAGTCAGACAAGAGAAAGAAATAAAGGGCATCCAAATCAGTGAAGAGGAAGTGAAACTGTTGCTGTTTGTTGATGACATGATTGTATACCTTGAAAACCCTAAAGACTCATCCCAAAAGCTCCTAGAACTGGTAAATGAATCAGCAAAGTTTCAGGATACAAAATTATTGTATACAAATCAGTAGCCCTGCTATACACTAACAGTGACCAAGCTGAGAATCAAATCAAGAACTCAACCCCTTTTACAATAGTTGCCCCTCAAAAAAATGCTTAGAAAATATTTAGCAAGGAGGTGAAAGAGCTCTGCAAGTAAAACTACAAATCACTGCTGAAAGAAATCATAGACAACACAAACAAATGGAAACACGTCCTATGCTCATGAATGGGTTCAATGCAATTCCCATCAAGATACCACCATCATTCTTCACAGAACTAGAAAAAAAAATTATAAAATTCATATGGGACCCAAAAGAGTTCACATAGCCAAAGCAAGACTAAGCAAAAAGAACAAATCTGGAGGCATTACATTACCTGACTCAAACTATACTGTAAGGCTATATTCACCAAAACAGCATGGTACTGGTATAAAAACAGGGATGTAGACCAATGGAACAGAATAGAGAACCCAGAAACAAAGCCAAATATTTACAGTCAACTGATCTTTGACAAAGCAAACAAAAACATAACATGGGGAAAGGGCACCCTTTTCAACAAATGGCGCAGGGAAAACTGACAAGCCAAATGTAGGAGAATGAAACTGGATCCTCATTTCTCACCTTATACAAAAATCAACTCAATAAGAATTAAAGACTTAAATTTAAGACCTGAAATTATAAAAATTCTGGAAGATAACATTGGAAAACACTTCTAGACATTGGTTTAGGCAAAAATTTCATGATCAAGAACCCAAAAGCAAATGCAATAAAAACAGAAATAAATAGATGGGCCCTATTAAAAATCTTCAGCACAGCAAAATAAATAATCAGCAAAGTAAACAGACAGACAACCCACAGAGTGGGTTTCCAGCTTCATCCATTTCCCTGCAAAGGACATGAACTCATCCTTTTTTATGGCTGTATAGTATTCCATGGTGTATAGGTGCCACATTTTTTTAATCCAGTCTATCATTGATAGGCATTTGGGTTGGTTCCAAGTCTTTGCTGTTGTGAACAGTGCGCAGTAAACATATGTGTGCATGTGTCTTTACAGCAGAATGATTTATAACCCTTTGGGTATATAACCAGTAATGGGATTGCTGGGTCAAATGGTATGTCTGCTTCTATAGTGATTCCTTGAGGAAGCACTGTTCTGTCTTCCACAATAGTTGAACTAGTTTACACTCCCACCAACAGTGTAAAAGCATTCCTATTTCTTCACATCCTCTCCAGCCTCTGTTGTTTCCTGACTTTTTAATGATCACCATTCTAACTGGTGTGAGATGGGATCTCAATGTGGTTTTGATTTGCATTTCTCTAATGACCAGTGATGATGAGCTTTTTTTCATGTTTGTTGGCTGCATAAATGTCTTCTTTTGAGAAGTGTCTGTTCATATCATTTGCTCACTTTTTGATGGGGTTGTTTGTTTTTTTCTTGTAAATTTGTTTAAATTCCTTGTAGATTCTGGACATTAGCCCTTTGTCACATGGATAAATTGCAAAAATTTTCTCCCATTCTATGGGTTGCCTGTTCACTCTGATGATAGTTTCTTTTGCTATGCAGAAGCTCTTAAGTTTAATTAGATGTCATTTGTCAATTTTGGCTTTTGTTGCCATTGCTTTTGGCATTTTAATCATGAAATCTTTTCCCATATCTATGTCCTGAATGATATTGCCTAGATTTTCTTCTAGGGCTTTTATGGTTTTAGGTCTTACATTTAAGTATTTAATCCATTTTGCATTAATTTTTGTATAAGGTGTAAGAAAGTGGTTCATTTTCAGTTTTCTGCATACGGCTAGCTAGTTTTCCCAACACCATTTATTAAATAGGGAATCCTTTCCCAATTGCTTGTTTTTGTCAGGTTTCTCAAAGATCAGATAGTTGTAGATGTGTGACGTTATTTCTGAGGCCTCTGTTCTGTTCCATTGGAGGAGACCATTATTCTAAGTGAAGTAACTCAGGAATAGAAAACCAAACATTGTATGTTCTCACTCATAAGTGGTAGCTAATCTATGAGGATGTAAAGGCATAAGAATGATACAGTGGACTTTGGAAACTCAGGGGTAAGGGTGGGAGGGAAGTGAGGGATAATAACTACACATATTATTTACACATCTTATGCACTGTAGGGTACAGTGTACACTGCTCGGGTGATGGATGCACCAAAATCTTAGAAATTACCACTAAAGAATGTATTCATGTAACCAAACACCACCCGTTACTGAAAAACCTATTGAAATAATAAAAAAAAATCCAGTTACACCCTGTCCTATATAACAATCACTATCCAGATATATTATCAAGCACTTGAAATGTGGAAAGTTAGAATTAACAAGTGCTTTAAGTGTAAAATATTTCATACTATATTTGAAATTTAGTGTAAAAAAAAGAATGTAAAATATTAATAGTTTTAAATATAGATTATTTGTCAAGATGATAATATTTCACATACATTAGATTAACTGTCATTACAATTTCTCCTGTTTTTTTATTTTATTTTTATTTTTGTACTTATAAAAAAAAGCCACTGCAAACTGATCTTACTTTCTGGGTTTTGGGAACACTTTGAGGTCAGACTAGTGCACACATTGGCTGTGGTGAGGTTAGCTTGGAAGGACTCTGGATAGACCTGTGCTACCCCAAATGTGGTCTGTGAACTAGTTTGCAGTGACCTTAAAACAGAAACTGAGAGTAAGCATCTATACAAATTTATGGCAAGTTAACATTGCCATAGTATTTTTATTGTATTTTACAAAACTATCAGTATGCAACAGATTAGAAATTTAAAAACAAATAAACAAAAAAAAAAAAAAACTGGTTCTTCATTGTGGACAGTTTGAGAAGCATTGGGATAGACAGGTCTAATGATGCATTCACTGTCAATGTCTTCCATTAGTTCTCTCCTAACTTCTGTGAATGTGTGTTTCATAGTTAGACATAGTTCATAGTCATCCTCATCAAAAGAGAAGCTCTATAAGAGTCAGATTTAGCCAGTTCACAATAATTCAAAGAATAAAAAGTATTAGTGTGTACACTGTCAAACAGTAATGCAGGAGTTCTAAGGCAAGCTCAGGGAGAACAGAATCTTCCCTTCTTCCCTCGCATGGGCCAGAAGGGAAAAAGTTCAGTTGATCTTGATTTTTGTGTGAATACAGATCTTGAAAGCAGGGCCTCATGATCCTTCAGATTTTTTGGGTTTCAAGCAGAAGATGTCAGAAAAGTGACTACAGGAATAATTGTCTTGTGGTGGCCAAGCATTCATAGCAACATCACTTTGTGAAAAAATGAAAATTAAAAACATATTGTTAGGAAAAGAAGGTCCCATGTCTTTCACAAATGTAATTATGCAAGACTGCTCTGCCTCCGATCTAAGGTCATGTAGTAATGCTCACAATCATTAATGGTTATAAAGCTCCACTATGCGCCAAGCTATTGAAATAATTCATGTGCATTATTTAATTCTCAGAATTCTTTTGAGTAGGTATTATTGCAATATTCATTTTAAGACTAGGAAACTCGGACCAGTTAGTTTAATTAAATTGCACAAGATCACTCAGTGAGCAATTGGTGACATCCAGATTGGAGATTTAATCCCACATCTGCAACAAGAGTCTAGTTTTGGTTCTTAACCCTAAATCCATACTGTTCCTCTTCCATCCACGTCTTATTTTTTTCATCCATATTACTGGCCTTTGTCACTCTAAAGACATACCAAGGCAACTGCAGCACAAAATGACAGAAGGAACAGTGAACTTGGAGTTAGCTAACTGGGTGCCAGATCCAGATTTGTTGCTGAATAACCATATAATGTTAAATAGATAGAACTCAAATTTTCTCACCTTAAAGAAAGTAATAACTATGCTGGTACCATCTATCTATTTCACAGAGTTCTTGAGAGATTGAAATGAGGTAGTAACTGTGAAAATTCTTTGTAAACTGTAAAGAGCTATTGACTCAAAGATGTTACCAATTGTTATCTTGGAAAACTGAGACAAGTATGTTCATCTCAGAAGAGATTCAAAATTATTAGATTCTTACAGCATTTTTAGCGAAATAGACTTAATCTGGGCTAAGTAAACAATTCCAGACAAGTATTGTTATAAGCCCAGAATTACGCAATGATACTTTTACAGCCATAGAAGATATATTCTCTGCCCTCAAAACATTTATCACTCTGTTCAAGCAACACTGCAGTAGAAAGCCATACAAGATTGTGGAAGTAACAAAGAACTGGATGGCATGGTACAGACTCAGAGGAGAAAAAAATGTAACCGAAAGGTGAATGGTTAGGAAAGGCTTGAGGAAAAAGGCAATCCTTGAGCATGAACTAGAAGAGAACTTAGAAATCAGCTCTCACCTTCTGCACATGGAAAATGGAAGCTCAGATAATAGGATGTGATGTGCCCAAGGCCTCACAGAACTGTAGTGGAAAAGGCAGGATCATCTGCGTCTGATAACAGGGCTTCATCATCCTCACTTTCATAGTTGTATTTTCTTTCTTCTTTTTTTTTTTTTTTTTTTGAGATGTAGTCTCTCTGTCACCCAGGCTGGAGTGCAATGTTGCAATCTTGGCTCACTGCAATTTCCGCCTCCCGGGTTCAAGCAGTTCTCCTGCCTCAGCCTCCTGAGTGGCTGAGATTACAGACATGCGCCACCACACCCCACTAAATTTTGTATTTTTAGTAGAGACGAGGTTTCACCGTGTTGACCAGGCTGATCTCGAACTCCTGACCTCAAGTGATCTGCCTGCCTTGGCCTCCCAAAGTGCTGGAATCACAGGCGTGAGCCACCGCGCCCGACCCGTAGTTCTGTTTTCAGAGGAGCTAAGTTTACCCAAAGCAATGAGGTCTCAATGTGGAGATTTTTAGACAGGTTCTCCTCCTATGACAGAAGACAGACAGCCTGGCCTAAAGAATTAAAATAGGGAGTTAATAAGAACGAGAATGCAAACTTCAAATGCCCTACCTACTGCTACACTGTCTTTCAGATAAATTGTGTCCCATGGGAGTCTGTGAAAGCACACAGTGTCTCCAAGGGCTCCTGACAAAACATGACGGCCATGTACAATTCACAGCTACTCCAAATAGTGTCTGCCCTTGCCCACCCACGTCCAATGTCCAAATAGCAACTCACTGCAAAAACAAGCTTTCAGTGCAATTTGCTGAACTCTCTAAATCTGAACAAGAGGTCATAACAACAACAACAACAACAACAACAACAACCATAACTGGAAAAGTATGGCCAAAACAAGGACAGAGAGGAGACAAACATTCCTAATACTTGTACCACCACAGATATGGATGGTGTTTCCTGAGATGAAGTTGAGAAGTTGAAGCTACCTCAAGGCAGTCCTGAGAGACTGCCATGGCCGAAATGGGACCTGCTTTGAGCACCAAGGCATCACCTGAGGTTCAAAGCTTGCTTTCCAATGTTTAAGCAATTTAAAAAAGGAAAAATAAATAGTTACAGGATACCCTCCAGGCCAGATTGAATCCTTGCCCATGGAACACCCTTATTTCTCCGCCAGGCCCTTGGTAGGCAAGAAAGAGTCCAGAAAGAATACACTCACCTCTCCAGGGTGTACAGCCAAATGGATAAAAGATTATTGACATGTCAGAACGCTTTTCTGCTGGGGCTTTACCGTGTCAGGAGTCCACCACTTGTAAAATGTTCCCCCAAAGTGACTGCCATGCTGTGACCCTGTTCTTCCTAAAGCAAGATATTGGCAAATCCAAACATGTTACGGTAGAGAGAAATAAAAGAATGCAACCATCTTCCAGGGCTTTTGGCTGCAGCAGGAAATCTGTGCCTAGTGATGATTAATTCTTTCACTTCTCAATTAAAATGTAAAACAATTCAAGATGTGGATACAGTTCCTTTTTACTAAACACCTTAGTGGCGTCGTAGCTCAGCTCTGGAAGGTTGAGAGCCTTATCAACCAAGTTCAGAGGGTTTGAGGTATGCCATTCCCTTCATCAATTTCATTTCCTTTTTTGCACAGTGAAAAGTCAAGCAACCCACTTTGCCTGCTCTTCTCAAGCTACTACCTTGGATCTGGGTCTTAATATTGATCATGGTCCTAGATTGATTAGATCAAGGAAGCTAATTACATATTTTTTTTTTCTCTTCCCAACTCCAATAAATTGCTAGTAACTTCCTTGAGCACGTTCTGAAATACGAAGTTTCAACAGGAAAGAATTCTGTGATGGGCCAGTGATGCCTTCCACAGGCTTGGTGTAGGGTACAGGAATAAAGGTATGCATGGTATACATCTCCCATCCCATACTGTTGACCTTCTCTTGTCTTTTATGCATGGTCTCAGAGCTAAGTTACTGTAATAGCAGGCTTTCAAAACTACCACTGCTTTTAACACAATAGAAGTATAATACATAGGTCTAAGTATGAGTGCTGTATGACTATATCCATATTCATTGTATACTAGTAAATATTTGAAGGAGAGAGAGAGAGAGACAGAGACAGAGAGAAAGAGAGACAGAAAATGCATACAGATCACATGTAGGTCAACAGTCATGGTTCAAACAGTAGAATACTACTCTGGTCTTGTATAACAGGCTGTTTTTGGTGAGCCCTTGATATTTCTGTTCAGTTGCTGGATCTGGTCCCTCCTTTCTCAGGTCCTTTTCTCACTGACTGGCTATAGATGCTATTAATAGAAGTGATATTAGTGGATTTTGTTTCCCTGCATGTTCTTATAAACTTTTCATTTCCCACTTTATCGATTAGGATGTGTTTGACTCCAAATAACAGAAAATTTTATTTTAAATCATAAGGAATTTATCATCTCATATACATTTTAATTAATATGAATAAGAAGTCTGGAGTTAGAACAGCTCTAGGATTGGTTAACCCAGTGGCCTGTCAGCACCATTAGGGATGCAGTCTCTTCATTTTATGAAGGATACTTTTCGCAGGGCCCTCCAGCTATTCTTTTGTGTCTCATTGGCTGGACAGCATCACCTCTCTTCACCTAAGCCAATCAATGGCAAAGGGATTGGGACCATGATTGACTTGGACTTGACTTAGGCTCTGAGTCACTTTAGGGCACAGATAGATTCCCCCCAAAAGAAAATCAGGGTTCTGCTAGCAAGGGGAATGGAAAGTGGTTGTTGGGTAGGTGATGTTGCTCAGTAATAGGAGCCTTTATTGCCACAGAGGATAGACAGTGGAAAAGAAAAAGGTGCGTATCTTTTGGTTTTTAAATTTTAAAAGCCTAGGCTGTCACATACAAAATAGTTAGAAGACTATGAAATGAATAGGAGCAAAGTTTTCCCTATACTTGGGGAGTAAAGATTACCTAGGTGATGTGAAGATGAGAATGTTAAAGGGAAGCTGGGGAGCTTAGGTATGAGTGGTCTCCAGAGTTCCCCTTGTTGTCTGTTTCCTCCCTCCCTCCTACCTCAGCCCAGGCAGAACTTCAGCAGGCAGGGCTACTGGACACAGAAAGGATGGGGGGATTCAGAAATATGGAAGTAGAGGTCTCCACAGTTCCCACTGATGTTGAAGGAGTGCAGTGCCCACTCTCCATACCAACAAGCACCTGAAAGCCACAGCAACATGATCCAGGGAGTCAGTGGCCCTGAAGAGGCTTTGAGGTAGGAACATGGTAGGACTCAAGATCAAAGGTTCAAAATCTCCGCAGTGGCTAAGTGATGATGATACCTCTACAAGGCCTATCAGTACCCCAGTGCTCTATAAAAACCTCCCTCCAGTTATGATATGTAAGTTTATGTCTGCAGAAAGAACAGGAGAGGAGTGGGCCAGGGAAGGAGTAGCTGGTGGAGGAAGTGGCTTATTGGAAGGTCCAGAGAGTGAAGGAGAGTCTGGCATTTTTGAAGACATGGAGAAGCATAGGTGCCAGGCCAAGTATCAGGCTGGGGAGAAAGGCAAGTGAAAGGTCAAAGCCCTTAGTGTTGTACTTGGCACACAGCGTGCAATGCCAGCTGTTGGTATTATTGGTTTTTTTATTAATCCTAAGGACAATTGGAAGTCATTGAGGGAATAAAGCAGGAGAGCAACTGATGAGATTTCCATTTAGGATGTTTAAAAAGTCACTTCTTAAGGGTGGTAAGTTGGTGATTTATTGAGAGATGAAGTGGCAGAGAAACCAATTGCTTCCCTATACTCTAAGAATATTCTAGGTGAGTCTGGAGGGGAAGTAGATCTTCCCTTTTCTGTAGGCACTAACATTCTAAGTCCTAATATATATCCTGACATAGCTTTTGATCTAGAGAGTATCTGCTTGATCCTTCTTATTGAGGGAGGAAATCCACAAGTGGTTTCCCCTATGAATCTGCAAAAAAGAGGACTTGGGCTAATTTATAAATAAGTAAATTTATTGTCCACTTATTATCACAGGTTTGAAACTTGACCATGGGTTGTCTACTGTGCACTGAGGTATCTTCCTGGAGGTTTAACAGCCCCTGGTTCCTGACAGATGTCAGGCCTGCAGCCCCGATCAGATATCACGAAATGGTTGCCAGAGGCCTAGAACACAATCATACCCAACACTGTGCCCCTCTGGCCTGTGGCATGTTGCCATTTGAGATGCTTTCTGTATCAATGGATTTAAAACCCCATGCCTTCTCCTATCATAGAACGTGGGAGTGGTAAGTCAGGAAGGACCATCATCTCAGTAGGCAGGTGTATAATTCCTATGCAGGGAATTTAATCTTATGGAAGAGGAGAAACTCTATAGACTTCTCTAGGTGTGTCTGTCTGGAAGATATAAAAACAGGGCACATATTGAGAAAAATCATTTTATGAAGAGAATTAGGAAAAGCTTAAAGGTGAGAGTAAGAATAAGAAAAAACATGGTGGATTTTTATTCTAAAGGCATGAAGACAAATTCCCTTGAATGAAATCAAGGTTACAAACTAAAGAGTTGTGCAGAGTACCCCAAATGTTTGTTTGAGATATATGACATTCAAGTCCCCCAGTAAACAATGAATTGAAAAAAGAAGGAAAGTCAGGAAGAGATGGCAGCTTCTGACAAAGTACTCCACCTGAGACCTACTTTAGATGGTGTTCATTTTCTTTTTCTGTTTTTTTTTTTAAATTTTATTTTTTATTGCATTTTAGGTTTTGGGGTACATGTGAAGAACCTACAATATTGTTGCATAGGTACACACGTGGCAGTGTAATTTGTTGCCTTCCTCCCCTTCACCTATATCTGGCATTTCTCCCCATGCTATCTCCCCGCAAGTCCCCACCCCCCACTGTCCCTCCCCCGCCCCACTGTCCCTCCCCTATTTTC
>PVKP010022827.1:0-37134 GCA_004027715.1 Plecturocebus donacophilus | reverse complement strand
ACGCTGTAGATGGACAAGCTTGATTGTTTGAACCAAAATGGGAACATTAAACAAACATCACAGCCTTCACTAATAACATTGTGACTTTGCTGTCAAGTGTAGATTCCCCCCTTCAAAAAAAGCTTGTGACCATTTTGTATGGCTTGTCTGGAAACTTCTGTAAATCTTATGTTTTAGTAAAATATTTTTTGTTATTCTACTTTGCCTTTGTACAGTTTATTTTACTGTGTTTATTTCATTTTCCCAATGTGACAATCGTATTTTAAAATTAAAAGTGATGGAACATACTGTCCTGGTCTTCACCATCTGACAAATTGAATGGCAAGAGGTAGATTTTGCCAGTTTCTTTTCACTGATGCAGATTTGTGTTAAGATAGTGTTGAATGGAATATTTATAAACTGGCCCTGAGCATGCATAAAGCATCAGTATCTGACCTTTTTTAACCTCCTAGGAATTTGAAATAAATGTGTTTTTGTTGTCTGATCAGACGATCATTGGTGTCTTGCCACAATGTTTAAATATTACTGTACAGGAAAGTCACAGCAAAGAAAGCCGTTGTAACTGACATGTAGGACTTTCACAGTTGTGCCACGTTTTTGCCTAAAATTTGGGTTATGACCTTTTTCTTGGTTCTTGTCTGAAAATTTCATCTGTAACCTTTGGTGTGTTACGGAACACTGATCTGATAATCATTTGGGATTTGCTGAGGCATTTGTGAATCTTCTTTATAAACCTGCAGATCTCAAGCATCCAGCTTGCATGTCATCAGAAAGGTTTATTCCTTTGAGAGCATCAAATCCTCAATCAATGATTCTTGCTTTCATCCTTCTAGTATTTGCTATGGGAGCTCCTTTTATTCTTTAATTTGAAATTCAGTAATTTTTCTTCTTCATTGACAGTTCCTCCTCTCACAAAATTGTTCTTTAAGTCATAAATGTAGCCAGTCATAAATACATAAATGTTAACCTTCGGGTTGGAACTTTGTCTCTTGCAGTTTAAGGTAATGGATATTGTAGCCCACTTGAATTTTCTTCACTCTTATTCTCGTAATTCTGGAGTTTCTTCAGATTGTGGTGTATTTTATTGTGCTCCTATGTAAGATGAAGAATTAACTATTAAAATTACATTTTCAACATACAAAAGCTTTTGATGACTGGTAACTGGTATCCTTCCAAATAAATGCATTGCTTGGCAACAAATGTTAGCTTAATTGAGAATAAAATTGTTAACAACCCTAATATTGTAAAATTGGAAAACTAGTAAGCAGTTGTCATTTATAACAGTTCTTGGGCTGTTTGAAGGGTACATTTGACTACAGCTAGGAGAACTGAATCTCACTTTAAAAATGAACCACGCAAAACTTAAAGAAATGAAATAAAGATCAACGTTTACTGCCCGTAGAATTGCTTGTGGTTATATCTAGTATCATATAGTGATTTACAAGCCGTGAAATTCCAGATTTAAATCTGTTACACTACAAAAATATGTCTAAATGATGTCTGCTGAGTTTGTGAGTTACAGAAGTACAGAAATAAGTCATTTTTATTTCAAATGCAGTGAATTTCTAATTTCATAGTATATCTTTGCAGTTTTGATAAGAATCCCCATTGCTTTGGTAAGACTTGCTTTCTCAACCAATGGAATGAAACAAGTGCCAGTGTGTTGACTGAGCCTTCTTGGGACTTAAGGGCCTCTGGGAGAGGCCAAGGCAGCAGTTGAAAACTGCAGCTTCACTTGGCCTTTGGGCCCTTTTTCTCTGGCCCACACAGTGTGGCTGGTTAAAACATTCTGAATTTGATGCCAACATTTTTAAAAATTGAGAGTTTCACATGAAAATCCAGAATTCTGGTAACTTTTGAATGATCTGAAGATCTGGCAACAGTAGACCTGATCCACCTTTGTGCATGGGACTTATGGAGAGAATCTGAGTAGCAGACACCCTGAGAACATGTCATTGTCTTCTTAACCAGTTACTCTCCAGTTGGCTAGCATCCCCTCTGAGCACACCTGCTAGTCCTTCGCCCTTGTTAAGCCTTTGATTTTGTAACCCCTGAGCTGAAGAAAACAAATTATTCAACAGAAGTGTTTCATGTTTGCCTGCTAGTTGGGGATGATTAGGTAGTAAGTAAATGGCATGGAGCTTTCCTTTGGGGACCTTATACTCTAATGGGGAAGGGGTATAGACAAATAGTTGCAACTCCGCCATGGAAAAGGGAAGTACTTGGACAGGCTGTTTTGGATTTGGGCCAGATGGACATCTCCAGGCAGAGGGAACAGCAGCATTTGCAAAGTCCTGGGAGAGAAGAAAAGAATCTGAACGTTGATAAGTGGCTTCCTGAAAATCGGCTGCCCAGGTTGGGCACAGTGTAATCCCAGCACTTTGGGAGACCAAGGCAGGAGGATCACTTGAGTCCAGGAGTTTATGACCAGTCTGGGTAACAGTGGGACCCGGTGTCTTAAGAGAAAATTGCCCATTAAGAGGCTTTTCTGAAATCTTGAGGTGTTGATAGGAGCTTTATGTTTGACTTTTTTGATTTGTTGTAGTCTACTTCGCTGTAATTTACTTCTGCTCTAGTTACCATTAGTCCTCTCAAGGGCTGTCTAGCAAGACCTTAGGTCTAAAATACAGTCTTCTCTTGGTATTTGTCGGGAACTGGTTCCAGGACCTCCTTTGGGTATCCAAATCCACAGATGCTCAAGTGTCTGGAATAAAATGATGTAGTATTTGCATACAATCTACACAAATCCTCCCACATACTTTAATCTTTAGATTACATATAATACCTATTACAATGTAAGTGCTATGTAAATAGTTACACTGTTTAAGGAATAACAAAAATCTACATGTTCATTACAGGCACAATGTTTTTTAGAATATTTTCTATCTGTGGTTGTTTGAACTCAGAACCCATGGATATGGAGGACTGATTGTATATAGAACTTTAGACCAAGAATGTACTTGTAAAACAATTTCAAAGAAGCACTTAAAAATAAGATTAAATACAAACCAATAGATAAAAGTCACAGGTGCTATGGTTGTTTTATGGAGAATGGGGAAGGAAATCTGCTGTCCTACAAGACATTATAAACACAGTGACCTAAGTGGAACTAAATGGGATCATGGAAATGATAGGAGTTGGCTTTTATTTTTCTATTGATGGTTCAGGAACCTTTTTTTTGGCTACTCTAGCCACATCTTTTTTGTTAGTTGCAGTAGCAATACAACCTTATCTAGAAAAGCTGGCCAAAAAAAGAAAATGTCATAATAGGGTACCTAATTTATTGCTTTATTTAAGAAAAATGTAATATTTCATTTGAATAAGTACTTTTGGGCTGGGATATTTCGTTTAGCTACTTGGCATGTCACTTATCTTAGGGAATTATATGAGGGTTTATGTTTTAAATAACAAAAAGCAAAACATGCTGACTGTAATAATTTGAGAGCAGTGTAAATAATAAAAATCTGTAATCTACCACCTGGACTGGAAATACATTGTTTTCTTAACTATACACTCACCCCTGCACAAGTCTCCCATTTTATCATGGAAATTAGGTCTATTCCAAGAGTTGGCTTTGTGATAGTAATTGGGTAACTTCCCATTAGCTGCCATACTGGGAGCTGGACTATAATTTTTCCTGTTAAGTGTGGAACCCAACATTGAGAGTTTGGGTTTCCCCGCCCCCTCCCAGTTTCTTCTTTGCCACCCTCAAGCTGATCTCATTTCATGTGTCTTGTATGGCACGGTTGTGTAGCACTGGTAAGTGTATGAACGTAGATTTGATACTTAGCTGAGCTTCTACTACTGAATTGATCACGTGATTTCCTCCCCGTTTCTGGTGGATTGTAGAAGCATATAGTAACTGCCTGAATGTTTAGACCTTAAGTTTCTTGTAGCAGAGCATTTCATAGTGCTTATTAAGGAACTTTAACATTTTCTTTCTGCCCATCACTTGTATCTATAGGACAGAATGTTTTAGAAATTAGAAAATATTAACCCCTTGTTAACCACTTAGAAGAGCATGTTTCCTTTAAAAAAAAAAAAGACTCCTGATCTATTCTTACCATACGACTGCTTTTGAAATAGTTCCATGATCTAGATTAGTGGATATCGATAGTTCTTAAGTTTTATTAAAACCTAATGCCTTTACAGAGTCTCTGGGCTTAAGGTCGAGTACATATCAGATCTGGCAAAAGCAGCTTAGATGTGATAGGTTGGTTGCACTGGATTGAACTTGGTGCTGTTTCTCTTAGGTTTTAGCAGGACACATTAGGAATGAGCAACCAAGTAGGGCCAAGTTTTTGCAATTCATGTGCTTTTTTTTTCTTCTAAAACAGTAAGTATTTTGGCCTTTGTGGGCCATAGGTCTGTCTCAGCTACTCAGTTCTGCCATTGTCGTGAGAAAGCACCCATAGACGATTCGTAAACAAATGGCCATAGTACTTTTTAAAAAACCACCTACAACACTGAAAATTTTAAACTTGTAGACCATACAAACAGGCAGTGGGGTGGGATTTGGCCTGTAGGTTGTAGTTTTCTGCCCTGCTCTTTTGGCACTGATTACTCACTGCTCATGTCAATTTCCCAAAACATTTTTTAAACCTTATAGGCTTTTAAAAACAAAATCCAAAATCTGTACAAGCTCATGTTAACTGACTAAGCTTTTTCAGTGTGTGCAAACGTGCATGAAACAGTTAATTCTGTCTAATGTTCTGCCTTTTCCAGTCACTTGAAAGGACTCTCCCTGTGGCAGCGTATCTCTTTGGTAACCACAAAGTATCCATTAAATAGATTGCCACCACTTAATCCCATTTGAATATTAAATTTATACCAGTCTCATAAATCTTACAACACAGATATCTGACCATATTTTGGTTGTACAACATGTGTATTTGTTGACTAGATTCCCAGAAGTGGAACTGCTGGGTGAAAGTGTATGTATGCAAATGTGATAAATACTACTCAGTAGCTCTCCGACAGACTGTATCAGTTTCCACACTCAGATCCTTACCAGAATGTCATTGCTAAGGACTATAATATTCCACTATATGGATATATTACAAGTTAACCATGAGCTCGTTGCTACTGAGCATTTTATTTCCATGGCTTTTCACTCTAGTGCCTTGTCTTGGTATATAAATCTTTATCCACATTCCTGTAGATAAGTTCACTTCCTAGTATATTTACTTGGTCAATAGGCATGTTTCTTAAGGTTGATAAATAATGAAGGCCAAAAGAAAGAATTTCACTAAGGAATGAATTTGAGGAAAAGTTGAGAAAAGCAGGAAAATTAACTTTGATACTGATTAGCATCAGGAGGGTGGTGTCTACATATTTGGAGATGTTTGTCAAATGTTACAAAAATGCATTAATAATATTAGGTATGTTTGTTAAAATCATCAAGGTGGAAGAATGAAACAATAATTCCTGGCTAGAAGACATTGAACCTTTGAGTGTTTAGGTCTTTGCTATGTCTTAGGAAGATAGGCCTTAATTTAGCCAGTGGCACCGGTCAGGAAGGTATTAAAATAGCACCAGAGATACGTAACTTTTCATCCTGTCCTAGAGCTCCATAAAATGTTGTGCATTTGGTGGGGGAAATCACATCTTTATTTTTCGAGACATGGTCTTGCACTGTGGCCCAGGCTGGAGTGCAGTGGCACAATCTCGGCTCACTGCAACCTTCGCCTCCTGGGTTCTAGCAATTCTCCTGCCTCAGCCTCCCGAGTAGCTGGGATTATAGGCCACGTGCCCCCACACCTGGTTAATTTTTGAATTTTTAGTAGAAATGAGGTTTCACCATGTTGGCCAGGCTGGCCTTGAACTCCTGACCTCGTGATCCACCCGGCTTGGCCTCCCAAAGTGCTGGGATTACAGGCGTGAGTCACCATGCCCAGGTGGAAAGCTCATCTTTAAATAAAATTGCATTGCTTTTGAAGATGGTACAAGCCTATACATAAAAAGCTGTAAAACCCTGAACAATACTGAAGGATGTAAAAACACCAAGACAGGCCAGGCACAGTGGCTCATGCCTCTAATCCCAGCACTTTGGGAGGCCGAGGTGGGTGGATCACCAGGTCAGCAGTTCGAGACCAGTCTGACCAATATGGTGAACTCTGTCTCTACTAAAAATACAAAAAAAAAAATCAGCCAAGCGTGGTGGCAGACACCTGTAATCCCAGCTACTCGGGAGGCTAAGGCCGGAGAATCACTTGAACCCAGGAGGCAGAGGTTGCACTGAGCTGAGATCGCACCACTGCACTCCAGCCCCGGTGACAACCACACCAAGATAAATCACTTATCTCTACCCCACTAGAATATAAGCTCTTTGAGATAAGAAACTTGTGCTCTTATCACAAGTACTAGGCATAAAGAAGATGCTTGTTATTAAACAGCAAATGTTTGTTTAAGATCTGTAAGCCAGACGAGGTTGCTCATGCCAGCAATCCTAGCACTTTGAGAAGGCTGAGGCTGGAGCATTGCTTAAGCCTGGTAGTTTGACACCAGCCTGGGCAACATAGCAAGACCCCATCTCTACCCCCAAAAAATTAAGAGTCCTACAGAGAATTCTTTATACTCCAATGTGAAGACAACAATGGAAAGGGCAAAGATGAGAAACTTCAACTAACAAATGAAATGACACTTGAACAGGGCTTTTACATAAGGAATCTATAGTTAGTCTTGGCTAACAGTATGTTTTAGGAAATGGCAGGGTGGAGCTGGGGGTGCCTTAGCCAGTTATACTTTTAAATGGAACTGCAATAAAAGCTCATTCATTGAAATGACACAACTCCGTAGGGGTGTGGAGAACAGCAATAAAGGCACCGCATACTATATACCTTTAGACTGGCAACAATAAGATGGAAAATATCTATCAGGAGAACACTGACATCTTAGTGGTAAGCAGTTCCTTTTAACCCAGTAATTCCACTAGTAAGGCTCATACAAATGTAATGCTAGGAAGAGATAATGTATATGATCATCAATGGGAGAACAGTAAAGGTGTTACTGTGGAATTCCAGACAGGCTTTCACTTGGAGGGGGAATATGGTTAGGTTGAGTATTTGAACACCGTTTAAACCACCCATGGTGAGCACATTGTACTATGCACTGAAAAGTGTAAGTTTCCCCTGGGTGTTTATACATTTCAAAGTTAAAAGCATACACCTTACCCAAAGTTTCAGAAAGCTGGTTTGCAAATCTGTTTGAGTTCATTTTTTTTTTAAAGGTCATGATCATTTTTTTTCCATTTTTATTTGTTTCCAAATATAAAAAAGTCAAGATTCTTACACCAATTATCTCAAATGAGACCATGCAAAGCAATTCAGTGTACACAACATTTTTCCCCTTCACTTCTGCTGCATCATATATATAACAGTGTGATTGACAGAAAATTGGATGGCATGTGCCTGGTTGGAAAATGTCATCTGTTTACAAAATAACATCATGCAGGACAGTTTGTCTGCAAGTCAATTCACAAAAACCAGTTTTCTGCTTTTTGTTTGGGAGACACATAGAACTGAAAAATTTAGCTGCCCAATTTAATTCAACTACCCCACCAAAAAAAAAAAAAAAAAAAAAAAAATCACAAATGACAGTCCCAACACTCTGCAAACTTTGGAGGATTGAGATAGTAGACACTATTTGTTATATTCAGTAGAGTTAACTAACAGAAATAAATGTTCCTAGGACCTTTCCTCTAATTTTGCTAGACTGGGTTCCAGAAGAATTGTGAAAAACCCCTCGTGTAAAATTTAAAGTGTGAAAATTGTATTGTTGCATTATGCAGATTTTTGCTAGTTGCATAGATGAAAGACAGTTGGTTTGCTAAATGGCACTGAAAATCCTGACTGTCACTATTTAGTCCAAATGTTTCTGACCAAAGAAAATTATACAACAATATTTATAGGCTAACTTTAAAGAGATGGCTGACATTAATACTGTACATATTTTACATGTCAAATACATAGTCCAAGAGTTTATAAAATAAGTTCATGCATTATTACCTTATTAACTCTTAAGAATATCATGTACAAGATATGCACGCCCCCCCACCCCCCATTACTTATGACAGCATTTCAGGTGGAAGCAGTCTTATATACAAAACAATCCAGTTTCTCTGCTATGTTAAGTATATAATTTAAGGAAATTTCAGATTACTGACCAAAAAAATCTTAGTTCACTGAAGATAGAAAGTGTCAATTTGTGAGATTTAAAATGTTTCCTTTATAAAAGAACACCCAGAATATGTAACCTCTATACAAAGAAAAAATATAAAAATTCTGGATGATCATGTTTGATCACACTACGTACTTTAGAATGAAATGTCGCTGGTTAGAAGTTTTTCTGCTTTACTCATTCCTTTGACAGCATTAATTTGTGAACATTTATATTTAGTTTAGCTGTATTTATGGCACAAGATCTCATCTTCAGAATGGCACCAATTTTCCTGAAGTGTAACAGCGCTCTATTTTTAGCATAATTATATTTTTAAAGGTTAATTTGTACAACAAATGTTTTAACTACACTTTTTTTCTACTCTATATTCAGTTACAATATTTACAAAGGACTGAAGTCTATATAAAAAAATGATCTTTTACTTTTCCCCACCCCTCATCTTAGTCAAGCTTCTCCCACCTCATTTCTGCCCTGGTTGGGGAAGTGCAGAGGTTCAGATAAGGTACCTATGTGTTTTAGATGGGATTCTTGATTTTAAGTGAGTATAAAGTAAAAGATTTAATTCTTAGTTCAGATATGTTCTAGTGCCTCGAAGTTATGCGACAAATAGTACCTGTTGACAACCTAGAAAAGATGAGACATTCAAAGGTGCCCTAACAATTTTCAGTCTCTAACGGCTGAACAGGAAGGCCATTTTACTCAACTGTGATGCAGTCATCACTGACTGGCATTTAAAGTTAGATTTCAAGACTCCACTCCTATGGGGGGCCACTAGATTAAATAACTGAGAATACATTTTAAGAGCAATCTACATTGAAGGAAATATGGTTCTAAGATACTCTGTGTAAAAAGAGAGTATCGATAATGAGAACTGGCAACTGAGCATGCTAAATCAAATTCCATGAATACAATTTTCATGATGTCTTTACTACATGCATTTTGCTAATATTTCCCTAAAATATTCACCAACTCTATAGAGTTATACTTGTGTGAAGGTACTATTGAGTTATAAGGGAAATAGCCATATCAGATAGCTAGTGACAATATCAGTTGTGAAAATTCAGACAAATGAAGTCGACAAATCCCCAAAAATGACAAATTAAGCCCTTTGACAAAATGATTATTGGATACAATAATACAGAAGTAGGCCAAATCTGGAAAATCTGAATTAAAATTGTAACCCCATAAAACAAGTTTTGGGGTGAATGGATTTCTTTAATACTATTTTTCATTGCCACAACAGGTGGATTTGCTGAATATGCTAATGCTGTGAATGAGAGAACAATTTTGGGGGAAGTACACCCACAAGTAATCTGATGTCAAAACAAACCACAGACTGATGTCAAATGGACAAAAACCTGAAAATATGCTGTGAGAAACAGACAACCAAAATAATATAGGGGTTTGCGGGATGTGGCACAGTTAAGGCATCTAAAAAAAATTCCACATGGCTTTGGCTTATTAAAATATTTTACACTATTTTTTAAAAAAGATTTGAAAGCACCTGAAAGCATGCAAATTGTTTGAAAACCTTGCATGGCAAATTCAGACAGTTTGCAAGCGTCATTCAGATGTTTGACGAGGAAAAGAAAGAAGCCTCTCCCTGTGAGACTGCACACAGTGGGAGAGGCCTTCCCAGTTCTCTCTATCTTACACTAGATGGCAACCCAGAGGTCTGTGCCGTGGTTACAAACAAGGCATTATTATCTGGAAGGGAAGGGACCGTGGAATTTCCATTGGCTGGGGAACAACCCAGCTTTAGCTTTTCCAGATACTCTGCATGTACAGGTTTATGACACTGGAGAACTTTGATTGCATCTTCTACTTTGAACCACTCTCTCTTCCTTCCTAGAGAAAAAAATGATATTGGTTACTAAACAATAGTCCATTTTAAAAAGTAAGCCATATCTTATAAGTAACATCCACTTACTCCCTGACGAATGGCTTAGACAACAGTATGCTGAGGAAGAATTAAGATGACTATGCATCTCTACATCTGAATTATCTTCCCTGCTCTAAATGAAAAGTAACCAGAAATAATCTAAGATGGAAACTGGACACAGGAATACAGCAACTGACTTGAGTATTCAGATAACAAAATGGAGCTTACCTATATTAACAGAATCTTCCCAATCTTCTAATATTTCAGTGACTGTTAGAACATAAACATATGTTCTGTGCTTTCGGTCTTGGTTCTGCTTGAATATAAAAAGAAATGCATTTTAATCTATAGGAACTAGCCCTGGACACATTTTCCAAGGGAAAAAAATTAGTCTGGCATACTGCTGATTAGCGTAACAATTTCCCAGCACAGACAAGTATATTCAGTTGTATAGTCCAGCATGAAAGTGATCTTACATTTAAGACAAAACATTTAAAAATTAAAAAGATAGAAGACCAGAACTAGAGCTTCATCACTACTGGTGGTGAAACTGGCTCTTAATACTACCTTTTTTTTTTTTTTTTTTTTTGCAGAAGTGTAGAGATGTGGCCCAGACTGGTCTCAAACTCCTGCCCTCAAGGGAAACTCCTGCTTTGGCCTTCCCAAAAACTGAGCTTATAGGCATGAGTACCCAGCCTCCAGTACTAAACTTTTCTGATTTCTGTATATCTGATGCTACTTTCATAAAGAAAATCTTAAGAGTTGAATGGAATCTTATCAAAATAATAGACCTGCATTCCCATAGTTTTTATCCTATCCCCTTTTCTCTGGGGCCAATCCTGACAACCTTTCAATGCATGGAAAACTTCTTCCTTTAGGACCTTTCTAAAAGCAAAAAGAACGAGTTCCTTTAAGCACTTCACCGGCAGGCTTATCAAGATGCGCATAAAGAACAGCCCAAGGCCCAGAGTAGTAGCTCACGCCTATAATCCACCTATAATCCTAGTACTTCGGCTGGCTAAGGTGGACAGATCACTTGAGGTCAGAGTTTGAGCCCAGCCTGGCCAACATGGTGAAACCCCATCTCTACTAAAAATACAAAAGTATTAGCTGGGCATGGTGGCACATGCCAGCTACTTGGGAGGCTGAAGTGGAAGGATCGCTTGAGCCCAGGAGGCAGACATGGCAGTGAGCCCAGATCATGCCACTGCACTCCAGCCTGGATGACAGTGATACCACATCTCAATAATAATAATAATAATAAAACAGGCCCCTGAGCTTGTATCTAGGTTAAATATTAAACAAGTTGGCTTCCTTCCTCCTGATTAAAGTCAGCCTTTTTTGCCATAGTCTATGACTTTAGATAATTGTCCTGATATCATGGCCACAAACAAGCTGAATAATCCACTCAAAACAGTGGATTTTTATATCTGGGAAGGATTATATTTTTTATCTGAGAAGGAATAAGAACAACAATAAATTAGAGGCAACTGTCACTTAACACATCTTTCATTATTGTTATTATTTTTGAAATGGAGTCTGACTCTGTCGCCCAGGCTGGACTGCAGTGGCGCGCTCTCTGCTCACTGTATCCTCCGCCCCCGCCCCCCCGGGGGGTTCAGGTGATCCTCCTGCCTCAGCCTCCCAAGTAGCTGGGATTACAAGTATACACCATCACACCCAGCTAATTTTTGTATTTTTAATAGAGATGGGGTTTCACCATATTGGCTAGGCTGGTCTTGAACTCCTGATCTCAAATGATCCACCTGCCTCGGCCTCCCAAAGTGCTAGGATTACAGGCGTGAGCTACCACGCCCGGTCATCTTTGATCATTTTTAAGAATAAGTTGTCATTTGTTTTTAATTTTTTTTAAAGATGGGGTTTCACCATGATGGCCAGGCTGGTCTTTAACTCCTGACCTCAGGTGATCCACCCACCTCCACCTCCCAAAGTGCTAGGATTACAGGCGTGAGCTACCACGCCCAGCCTGGTTGTCTTATTTCTATGTCTGACGAATAAATACATTTATTATGCTATATTCACAAATAAATTAAAATCACTAGGATAAATGGGCAGGGCAATCCAATTTTCCCTTATATTTTCTAAGGGGACAGGTATTTTTTGATTGACATTTCCTGTTAAACAGTATTTGTAAAGCACTTAATACTCTTACCTTCCCATATTATTTAAGCTTTAATTTCTAATGTGAGATGTTTTCTTCAAAAACCTTGTCGGCATGGTGGGGTGTGGTGGCTCATGCCTGTAATCCCAGCATTTTTGGAGGCCAAGGTGGGAGGATCACCTGAGATCAAGAGTTCGAGACCAGCCTGGCCAACATGGTGAAATCCCATCTCTACTAAAAATACGAAATTAGCTGGGCATGGTAGTGCATGTCTGTAGTCCCAGCTACTCGGGAGGCTGAGGCAGGAGAATCACTTGAACGCAGGAGGCAGAGGTTGCAGAGAGCTGAGATCACACCATTGCACTCCAGCCTGGGTAGTAAGAGTGAAACTCCGTAGCAAAAAAAAACAAAAAACAAAAAAACCTTGTCAGCGTATTGACAAATGTCTTCTTTGTAAAAACCTCACTATGTTTTACAGTTTAACCATGAGATGGTGCTATTTAATCAACTGAAGCAACTGAATTCTGGAAAAAATTCTACCTGAATGATGGACTTTACTCTTAATAATTACTATATTCCAGTAAAAGTCATCATCAATTCTACCAAGTGAAATCCCGTTTTCAGCAAAATCAGGATTTTTTTCTGAATTCCTAAGGCTTAAAAATAAAATTTATATGGTTCTAATATAAAGACTGAACTAACCTATAAATAGTACCCTAAAGAGGGAAAGTGACCATGTTTCTGGTATACTGTGTATCTAGTTGTGAATCTTGGAAGAAAATACATCTGACTCCCTCCTCTCCCTGCCTTCCAGAGAGTGCCTATCCCTGAAAATTCTATTCTGCCCCTACTAGTAAGAGGATATATTAAAGAGAATTCTATTCTTTCAGCATGTTCTATGTACCTGAGATTTGTATCTTCATATATCCTTCAAGTCATTATGTATATCACATAATATTATTTGCTAAAGACGATGGGGACATTTCCAGATAAAATACAGGAGACCTAAGCACTTAAGTCACACTAAAAATACCGTACCTCCTAAGAGATCTTCACCCTAAACAGTCTACAGTGGACAAAGAGAAACATTTCAGTATTGGCTGCACTGTATTGTCAAACAGAAGTAATCACTACCATAATAATGCTGTATAAAAGTGATGGCAGCCAGGCGCTGTGGCTCACGCCTGTAATCCCAGCACTTTGGGATGTGGGCGGATCATGAGGTCGAGAGATCGAGACCATTCTGACCAACATGGTGATACCCCTATCTACTAAAAATACAAAAATCAGCTGGGTATGGTGAGGCATGCCTCAAGTCCTGGCTACTTGGGAGGCTGAGGCAGGAGAACTGCTTGAACCTGGGAGGCAGAGGCTGCAGTGAGCCGAGATTGTGCCACTGCACTCCAGCCTGGGTGATGGAGCGAGACTCTATCTCAATAAATAAATAAATACATATATAAATAAAAGTGATGGCATATGAAAAAGTGGCTTTTACTTTCCTCCCTACCTAATCCTGGACTTATTGCCCACTGCTAGTCTGAGGAAATGTCCAGTTCAGGCTGTTGCCAGATTATTTGGCTGGTTAGGAAATCATTAATTCTATTATCAGCAACTCACCTCAAATATGCCCAGAAGTCTGCCTAGTTTTCCTCTGACTCCAGCCTATTAAAAAAAGATGAAATATAAAATGTTGAACTTTTTATAACAAAATGTATACAATATATACGTTATACTCTGGCTATTTACTTAAATCTAAATACAATATCCCTCCCCATACCAACTCACTATCTTCCTGCTTCTGTGAAGTTTTTATCGTCATTTACTTCATAAGTAGCAAGAACTGATCAAAAATTAGAATTTCTGGCAGGGCGTTATGGCTCATGCCTGTAATCCCAGCACTTTGGGAGGCCAAAATGGGTGGATCACTTGAGGTCAGGAGTTCGAGACCAGCCTGGGCAACATGATGAAATCCTGTTCCTATTAAAAATGCAAAAATTAAGGCTGGGCATGGTGGCTTACACTTGTAATCTCAGCACTTTGGGAGGCCCAGGCAGGTGGATCACCTGAGGTCAGGAGTTCAAGACCAGTCTGGCCAACATGGTGAAACCTCGTGTCTGCTAAAAACACAAAAATTAGCCAGATGCGGTGGCATGCCCCTGTAGTCCCACTGCACTCCAGCCTGGGTGACAGCGAGTCTCCATCTCAAAAAAAAAAAAAAAAAAAAAATGTTAAAAATAAAGTTGCATCAGGCAACCAAAAGCACTCCTGGACCTGTCTCCTTGTCTTAATGTTATGTAGCAAAGGGCCTTGTTTCTAAAACTCCAAAACAGAATTTGTGTGAAAGAACATCTCACCTCCTCATAAACTTCCCTCACGGCAGCACCGCCAGGTTCCTCCTCAGGCTCCATTCCTCCTCCTGGGACAATCCACTGGTCTGGGTACCGGCTGCTACTCACCAGCAGCACCTGTAAGGTGAACCGTAACTGTATACTTCCAGCCTGAGAAGCACTTTGTACATAAACAACATTCTCAAACCTTTGCAAGGTTGTAACTCTATTCTAGAATAATCCATTTTAAAATTTCATTATAATTATTAGGGGTATGCATTATACCACAAAAATGCAACTGACAACCTTTGTTAAACACCATCTTTCTGAAATCAGAATTCAACATTAACATGGTCACACCGGGTGCGGTGGCACGTGACTGTAGTCCCAGCTACTCGGGAGGCCGAGGTGGGAGGATTGCTTGAGCCCAGGAGTTCTGGGCTGTAGTGTACTATGCTAATTGGGTGTCTGCACTATGTTCAGCATCAATATGGTGACCTCTTGGGAGCAGGGGACCACTAGGTTGCCTAAGGAGGGGTGAACCTGCCCAGGTCGGAAATGGAGCAGGTCAAAACTCCTGTGCTGATCAGCAGTGGGATGGGGCCTGTGAATAGCCATTGCACTCCAGCCTGGGCAACATAGTGAGACCCTGCCTCTAAAATAAATAAATTAATTAATTAAAAAAAAAACATGATCACATTACCAAATCACTCTGTATCTAATAAAATCATTTAAACTACCATATTCGATTGGTAACTCTTGAATTATTGGATACCAACAAAGGATAAAAACAGAAACTTGGCTTGTTAGCCATAGAGTTGTATGCACTGAGGTCTGTTGGTAACATAAATTCCTTTAGTGATGGAATCTTCCAAATTTAAGAACATGACCATAGGTAGGTTACCTTGTTTCCTCACCTAAAAAATAAAAATACTAAGAAGATAACAGATATGTGAGAAAGAAATACGGAAATGCACGTAAAGCCAAATCTTGATACAGAATGCTTGTTACAGTTATGATTAGGTGGCAAGAAGCATCCTTCATATTTTAAACCTACATACATGGGCAAAAGTCACTTCATTCTGCTAACAGGCAGCTATCACTTATGATCTAGAACAGGACTGGCAATCTGCAGCCCACCACCTGTTTTTAGAGTCTGTGAGCCAAAAATATTTTTACATTTTAAAGTTATGTGAAATTCAAATTTCAGCATCCACAGATAAAATTAGTAGAATCTAGTCACACTTACTCATTTTTACATATTGTCTACGGCTGCTTCAGTGAATCAACAGCAGAGTCAAAGTAGTTGTGACGGAGACCGTGTGGTCCTCAAAACTTCAAATGTTTATCTGGCCCTTAATTTGAAAAAGTCTACTATGGACCCCTGAAGAACAGTATTAAGACTGAAATGTGGCCAGGCGAGGTGGCTCACACCTGTAGTCCCGGCACTTTGGGAGGCTGAAGTGGGCAGATCACCTGAGTTCAGGAGTTTGAGACCAACCTGGCCAACATGGTGAAACCCTATCTCTACTAAAAATACAGAAAATTAATTGGGTATGGTGGCGGGCACCAGTAATCCCAGCTACTCAGGAGGCTGAGGCAGGAGAATCACTTGAACCTGGGAGGCAGAGGTTCAAGTGAGCTGAGATTGCACCACTACACTCCAGTCTGGGCAACAAAGCTAGACTCTATCTCAAAAAAACAAAACAAAACAAAACAAAACAAAACTGTGGGCTAGGTTAGGTTGACCTTCACTAAATTAAAATCAACTTGAGATGGGTGTGGTGGCTCACACCTATAATCCCAGGACTTTCAGAGGAGGAAGCGGGCGGATCTAGGACAGGGGTTCAAGACCAGCCTGGCCGACATGGTGAAACCCCCATCTCTACTAAAAATACAACAATCAGCTGGGTGTGGTGGCACATTCCTGTAGTCCCAGCTACTCAGAAGGCTGAGGCATGAGAATCACTTGAACTCAGGAAGTGAAGATTGCAGTGAGCCAAGACTGTGCCACTGCACTCCAATCTGGGTTACAGAGTGGCTCAAAAATATAAAAAATAAAAATAAACCAATTTGAACAAAAGTGTCCACAAAATTATCTTAGCATACTGCCTTCAAGGAAATTTAAACAGTTCTCCCTGGAAAACACAAAGGATTTATCAGGAAGTTTAATTCCCAGTGTGGAATGAGATGATGACGATGATGGAGACAGGGTCTCAGACATCCAGGTTGGAGTGCAGTGGTACAATCTCTGCCGACTGCAGCCTCCACTTCCCGGGCTCAAATGATCCTCTCACTCCAGCTTCCCAAGCAGCTGTGACTATAGGCACCCACCACCATGCCTGGTTAATTTTTGTACTTTTTGTTGTTGCTGTTTTTTTGAGATGAAGTTTACTCTGCCCTGTCACCCAGGCAAGAGCCATGACCTTTTCTTTTTTTTAATGCACGCCAGCACCCTTATCTGTCCAGCTCCCTCCCTGCTGGCAGGAGCGGATGGTCTTTAAGAGTTCACAGCCAGCACAGGAGTCCTCTCCTATTTGCTATAATTTGCCAGGAACTCAACTTTTCCTAACTGGAAAATTTCAAGCTGACAATAGTTTAGCAATTCCCACGTTTCTCTCAAGCCCTCAAAATGCTGAATTTAAAGAGAATATCTATTTAGGCATAGAACCTCTTCATTAGAAAAGCAGCACTCCAGGCCGAGCGTGGTGGCTCACACCTATAATCCCAGCACTTTGGGAGGCCAAGATGGGCAGATTGCTTGAACTAAGGAGTTTGAGGCCATCCAGCCTGGGCAACATGGCAAAACCCCCTCTACAAAAAATACAAAAATTAGCCATGCATGGTGACTTGTGCCTGTAATCCTAGCTACTCAGGAGACTGTGCTGGAAAGGATCACCTGAGCACAGGAGGTCGAGGCTGCAGTGACCTGTGATCATGCCACTGCACTCCAGCCTGGGCAACAGAGTAAGACTGTCTCAAAAAAAAAAAAAGTGAGCTAATAGATTATCAAATTACACGAAGATGAGACTATTATAGAAACTTAGAAAAGGAAAATTAAAAATGCAAAGAGCATGCAAGGGTCTCTAAGTTCGAAGTCTACTTTAAACAGAGAAACTACAAATCAGATTCCAAAACTTTTGTATTTTATTCAAAATTGGGGGCGTACTGAGGATCTATGGCAATCAAAGGCATTGACCCTCTATCAAGACTGGCAAGTGAATGGAAGTTTTTAAGTTCAATAAAAATGTTAACAGTTTGTTTTGCATCACTGGAAAAGTAAACAGCAACTACTGGTCCAGAATGCAGAGTTAGAGGTCTCTTTTACTGGTCACTAGGTATGGGTTAGGGATAAACTGGTTTCTATTGCTTAGATGAAATTGTTGTTACACAATTCTATGCTGTCTAAACAACTTCCTGAATTACCTTAATAATGGGACATAATGCAGGTGGCTAGCCACCTGAAAAGTACATCATCACTTAGTAAATAGGGAGTTTCAAAATCATATATATTCAAAATGTTGCAGTCCCGAATAAATAAAATGCAGTCTCATGTATCTAGGTCAAACGCTATGATGTTTCCAGTTCTCCAAGACAGAGCTAAATTACAGGAGATTAAGAATGTTGAAAGCCCATTAGTGTAAGCTGTGTCTGCTTTTCTGAACAAATGTTTTATGCTTTAGACTTTTTTTTTTTTTGAGACAGAGTTTTACTCTGGCACCCAGGCTGGAGTGCAGTGGCATAATCTCTGCTCACTTCAGCCTCCACGTCCCGAGTTCAAGCAATTCTCTGCCTCAGCCTCCTGAGTAGCTGGGATTATAGGCATCCATCACCACCCCTGGCTAATTTTGTACTTTTAGTAGAGATGGGGTTTCACCATCTTTACCAGGCTGGTCTTGAACTCCTGACATCTACCCACCTCGGCCTCCCAAAGTGCTGGGATTACAGATGTGGCTCTTACAGATGTGAGCCACCATGCCTGGCCTATGCTTCAGATTTAAAAGCAAACCTGCATCTACAAGACATCAGCATGACTAAACTTTTCTTCCAAAAGTCAGTAACATGGAACCCTTGTGTCTCAACCTCTCTCATAAATTACTTTTTAGAAAGTCTCATGAAAACAGTATATAAATTGGACAAGTGATTTAGCATAATCCAAGAATTTATGGTGCAAGAATCCCTTGATATTCCAAAAAGAAAATATTTGATCAAACCATTAACTTCAAATGTATTTTTCTTTTTCTTTTTTTTTTTTTCCCAGGCTGGAGTGCAATGGCACAATCTTGGCTCACCACAACCTCCGCCTCCCAGGTTCAAGTGATTCTCCTGCCTCAGCCTCCTAAATAACTGGGATTACAGGTGCACACCACCATGCCCGGCTAATTTTTGTATTTTTAGTAGAGACGAGGTTTCTCCATGTTGGTCATGCTGGTCTCGAACTCTTGACCTCAGGTGATCCACTCACCTTGGCCTCCCAAAGTGCTGGGATTCCAGGCATGAGCCACCAAGGCCAACCAAATAGATCTTTCAAAAGAAATAAAGAAAACCAAACCAAACAAACAAAATGATCAGTTTAAATGAGTAATTATCTATGGCCCAGAAATGATTCACATCTAAACTACTAGCTTAAGGCAGATTTGCTAATATCCAACTTTTGGTGATTGTAGTTTTGAAATCTAGTATGTTTCATTAAGCACTTGTCTACTCAACTAAATTGACAAACCTGCAGATATAACTGCCCTTGATCTGCCAATTAATTCCAGTCTATCCTAAACTCTGCTACTTTTGAACTTTACATGCTTTTGAAGTGCTAAAGCTGCATTATCTAACACAGTCGCCACTACCATTGCATGGCTTTTTAAGAATAAATAAAATGTAAAATTCAATTCCTTAGTCCAGTCATATTTCAAGTACTCATCTCAAGGGCAATGTATTGGACATCTACAGCCAATTAATGGTATATCTTTTCAGATCAGGTAAAATACATAACTGTTAGTTATTTGTCCACTTGTAATTTTCATGCCAAACCTTACCACTTAAAACACTTTTCAAAAGAAAATCCGAATCATGAAAACGGGCTAGCAGGAAAGAAGCATCATGCACATGGCATCCAGACTAAATCCATTCGCTTTTGTCTTTACCATCTTCAATCTCTAGAAGGAGAGAGAACAGACTGACTCCTGTCAAAAGGTAACACTTCAGCACAAGCTCTCCACCTTAAGAAGAAGCACTGTGGAGAAAGAATTTGCTGATTTTGTTCGTTACACTAATTGTGTGATACTGAACAGGAACTGTATGCGTTGAAAAGATAATGAATATACATCTGATGATAAATATATATTGATGAAAAGATACTGAATATACATCTTTCCCTCAAAGAGCTTATATTGTTGGAGGTAGGGTTGAATGAAGTAAAGTCACATAGCATGCTCAATATTTTGTGGCTACAAACTGCAAGAACATATATGTCTGTATAAATCTATATTAATATAAATTTTGGACAAACTATTTAGCCTAATCCAACAATTTATCATCCAAGAGTCCCTTGACATTCCAGAAAGACTAAATTTGGTCAAACCATTAACTTCAAATACATCTTTTCATAAAATGATCACTTTAAATGAGTACTTAATATCTGTGGTACAGAAATGACTGGCCATCTAAACAACTAGTTTATGAAAAGAGGTCTCATACAGATGTGATGGTGACAGACTTGAAAGTCTACATGTTTCATTAAGTACCTGCCTACTCATCTTGAATAGTTCATTTGGGAGTTCAAATGAGGGCAAGACCACATTTGGGGGATGACAGTAGGGAGAAGGCAGTGACTAAGAGTGAGCAAGAACTGAGCGATACACTCCAGACAAGAGAATAGACTGGACAATGGCATATGTCTGCCAGGGTGGAAAAATATGAATAGCATTAGCAGAGAGAAGGAGAGTTAAAACAGTCCCCTACCTGCCCCCAACCCCAATAATCATGAGGGAACAGGTTTTTAACTTAAGGTCAACTTAAGCAAGGCCACCCTGTGATTACCTGGGGTCTGTCATGCACTTGGAAGCATCCCCAGCACTAGATCTAGACCACTACAGATGAAAAAATGTTGGCATCACACTGGAGCACGTTTATATTTTAATTAGGCCAACAACAGGGGACCCTAACAACTGTTTTTAGGCAGGGGGGTGAGATTAAGATGAAAACCCAGTGTTGCCTAAGATCCCCCACACCTGCTCTATTGTTCAGTGCTATATGACCATTTCTGTTTCCAGAACAACATTTCACCAAGTTAAAAAGCCTGCGATTGCAAAAGAAAAATTAGGGGTGGTGGTGAGTTGCATTGTAGTGGCACATTGTCACTCTAGAACTCTCAAGAACTCAAGAATTACAGCTTTTCTGTTGAAGTCACTTGAAATCTGTTGAAGATGAAAGTCATCAATGTAGATTTTTCTGGACTACATTTTTATAGAAAGACTAAAGTAATTCAGCTTGAAAAAACAGTTTTATAAAGAGCATGCAAAGAAAACAATCAAGAGTACAGCTGGGTGCAGTGGCTCACACTTGTATTCCCAGCACTTTGGGAGGCCAAGGTGGGAGATCACTTGAGGTCAGGAGTTCGAAACTAGCCTGGCCAACATGGTAAAACCCCATTCTCTACAAAAAATACAAAAATTAGCTAGGCATGGTGGTGCATGCCTGTAATCCCAGCTACTCAGAAGGCTGAGGTAAAACTGCTTGAATCCAGGAGGTGAAAGTTGCAGTGAGGTGAGACTGCACCACTGCACTCCAGCCTGGGCAACACAGTGCCCAATACAAAATAATAATAAAAAACAATCAGAGTCCATTCAGTATTATTTTCAGAGGCCAAAATTAATAAGAATGTATACTTTCTTCTTCTTTTTTTTGAGACAGAGTTTTGCTCTTGTTGCCCAGGCTGAAGTACAGTGGTGCAATCTTGGCTCACTGCAAGCTCTGCCTCCCGGGTTCAAGTGATTCTCCTGCCTCAGCCTCCCTAGTACCTGGGCTTACAGGGATTACAGGCATGCACCACCACACCTGGCTAACTTTGTATTTTTAGTAGAGATGGGGTTTTGCCATGTTGGTCAGGCTGGTTTCCAACTCCTGCCCTCTGGTGATCTGCCACCCTCGGCCTCCCAAAGTGCTGGGATTACAGGCGTGCGCCACTGCACCCATCTAAGAAGGTACACTTACATTATCCAAGAAGAGTTTTCTAACCTAGACGAAAGATTTGACGAATCTGTTAATACAAATTTAAGTGTTCCACAAAATTTTTTTTTTAGACTGATTAAAGTATCTAGTATAGCCAATAATGGAAATTTTGTTTCTTACATAAATTTGAGATACTAGTTCTGAGCAGTCAGAGTTTTTACTAGTTATATACTCACACTTTTCAGCTTCATCATGTCTTTTCTACTAAAACTGTGAGAAAATTGAACTATTAAGAGCTTCTTTTCTTTTTCCCCCAAGACAGGGTCTCACTCTGTCACCCAGGTTGGAGTGCAATGGGTGTGATCTCGACTCACTGCAACCTTTGCAGACTGGGTTCAAGCGATTCTCGTGCCTCAGCCTCCTGAGTAGCTGAGATTATAGGTGCATGCCACCACGCTCAGCTCATTTTTTTGTATTTTTAGTAGAAATGGGGTTTCACCATGTTGGCCAGGCTGGTTTTGAACTCCTGACCTCAAATGATCCACCCACCTGAGCCTCCCAAAGTGCTGAGATTACAGGTGTGAGCCACTGCACCAAGCCTGACCTATTAATATCTTCTATAGGCCAGGCACAATAGCTCACACCTGTAATCCCAGTGCTTGGGGAAGCCAACGCAGGCAGATTGAGTCCAGGAGTTCAAGACCAGCCTATACAACATAGGGAGACCCTGTCTCTACAAAAAATAATAACAATAAATTAGCTAGCTAGGCATGGTGGCATGTGCCTGTAATACAAACTACTCGGGAGGCTGAGGTGGGAGAATCACCTGAACCTGGGAAGTCGAGGCTGTAGTGAGCCATGACTGTGCCACTGCACTCCATCTCGAGTGAGATTCTACCTCAAAAAGAAAAAAAAGAAGAAGGCTGGGTGAGGTGGCTCACACCTGTAATCCCAGTACTTTGGGAAGCCAAGGTGGGTCGATCACCTGAGGTCCGGAGTTCGAGACTAGCCTGACCAACATGGAGAACTCCGCCTCCACTAAAAATACAAAATTAGCTGGGTGTGGTGGTGTGCACCTGTAATTCCAGCTACTTGGGGGGCTGAGGCAGGAGAATCACTTGACCCCAAGAGACAGAGGTTGCAGTGAGTCAAGATTGTGCCATTGCACTCCAGCCTGGGCAACAAGAGTGAAATTCTATCTAAAAAAAAAAAAAAAAAATATATATATATATATATGTGTGTGTGTGTGTGTGTGTATGTGTGTGTGTGTGTGTGTGTATATATATATATACACATAAAATCTATACATGTGGAAATCTAAAATCAAATTTCAGCACAATTTATTGTAAAGGTTTTTTTTGGTTTTGGGGAAGCCATTTACAGAATCACAGCAACATAAACATAATGGTTGCTTTTCTTGCAATAACATTGACTTCAAATAATGGGCAGCTGCTCCTAAGCCCCTCCTACAAACAGTGGAAGAATCTAAATCTCTAGAACCCTATCACAACACATTACTATTCAATACTCCCTCTAAAAGCACACAACAGCCATCTATACATTTTGATAACACCCCCAAATCTACTAGTATAGTTAGCATGCTAACTAATGCTCTAAAGATGGGTTATAAAAGTTCCACAAAGACACACCAACAACTGATAGAGCCATACATGGTCATTCACAGGTTTAAGATTCCTTTCTCTGAGTATATTAGATTTTCTGTATCCATCAATATACCAGTCTGTTACATTAGTGATGACAGAAATGGAAGAATTCCAGCCTTCCAGAAAAATTAGAGACCATAGGAAAGATTTATGAAAAGGAGGCTACTCATTCCACCAGGTCGCAGAGCCAGACTTGGAGCACACTCAGACTCCCAAGCCAACGCTATTAGTGAGGTGAAAAGTGAAGATGTCTCTTCCTACTCTATTTGACCTATCCTCACCTAAGCATTCTTCCTACTACACTACTGAGTCTTACTCCCTCTTTCCATGTATTAGACAATTACTAGAATAAAATACCACTCACCTGGCACTGCTGAAGAATTATTTTGTCTTTTCCTAAATACCTAAGGTTTTATGCATTTGGAGAGAAGCATTCATCACTTTAAAAATAGTGTATTGGCCAGGTGCAGTGGCTGACAACTGTAATCTCAGCACTTTGGTAGGCTGAGATGGGTGGATCACCTGAGGTCAGGAGTTAGAGGCCAGCTTAGCCAACACGGTGAGACCCCGTCTCTACTGAAAATACAAAAATTAGCCAGGCGTGGTGGTGTGTACCTGTAATCCCAGTTACTTGGAAGGCTGAGGCAGGAGAATAGCTAGAACCTGGGAGGTGGAGGCTGCAGTTAACTGAGGTCACGCCACTGCACTCCAGCCTGGGCAACAGAGTGAGACTCTTAAAAAAAAAAAAATAGCGTGGCCGGGTGTGGTGGCTCACACCTGTAATCCAAGCACTTTGGAGGCCAAGGTGGGCGGATCACCTGAGGTCAGGAGTTCAAGACCAGCCTGACCAACATGGTGAAACCCCATCTTTATTAAAAAAAAAAAAATAGCGTATTGACAGGAGTCAATATACAACCAGCCCTAAATCTTATTGGATAAGTTTGTCTGTGAATTAGAATGATCACAAGCTTGCCCAATCTGTGGCCCGTGGACTGCATGCAGCCCAGGATGGCTCGGAATGTAGCCAAACACAAATTTGTAGACTTCCTTAAAACATTATGCAATATTTTTGCAATTATTACTTTTTTTTTTTTAGCTCATCAGCTATCATTAATGTTAGTGTATTTTATGTATGGTCCAAGACAATTTTTCCAATGAGGCCCAGTGAAGCTAAAAGATTGGGCACCCAGATCTACTGTATAGAAGCTATTCTCTTTATCACCCGATGGGTCCTCTTTACTGGGTATGTATAAGAGGGTGATAACTAAAAAATGCTGTTCAAGGGTTATGTGATGCAGTTATGCCTTCAGAGCTGTAGGTCCTTGGGCCCTGAATTCCCATTTGCATTTCAGCTTTTACCCTTAAAGCTGCTATTGTCATGGCTTGGCTCTAGGAACTCCAACCACTACAGATACTTCTGTTCCACGGTAAAGGAGGGGAGGCGCCATCCAGAGAACCTCAAATGATCCCTAAGACTGAAATGTTTTATTTTGAAAATTGTGGCTATTTAGAAACTGTTCGTTGTTGTTGTTTTTGAGATGGAGTCTTGCTCTGTCGCCTAAGCTGGAGTGCAGTGGCACAATCTCAGCACACTGCAATTTCCACCTCCTGGGTTCAAGCAATTCTCCTGCCTCACCCTCCAGAGTAGCCGGGACTACAGGTGAGCACCACCACACCTGGCTAATTTTTGTATTTTTAGTAGAGA
Organism: Plecturocebus donacophilus; assembly: GCA_004027715.1. Taxonomy (NCBI): domain Eukaryota; kingdom Metazoa; phylum Chordata; class Mammalia; order Primates; family Pitheciidae; genus Plecturocebus; species Plecturocebus donacophilus. Next base: position 12,089 of record PVKP010022827.1, on the reverse strand, counting down.
CAGGGTTTCATCATGTTGCCCAGGCTGGTCTTGAACCCCTGACTTCAGGTGATCCACCCGCCTTGGCCTCGCAAAGTGCTGGGATTACAGGCGTAAGACACTGCACCCGGCCTATTTAGAAACTGTTCTGAGGATGCTGTTCCTTCTTCCCAAATTACCATGAATCAGGACATCATGAATCGTTGAAACTACATGTTAACCTACTTCTACGCTTCACTGTTTCATAGAAATTTAGCCAGAATTAGGCCAGCAGCGTTACTAGGAACACCCACTATGCATAAACATAGACATGCAAAACAGCTACATACTATTATTAAGCAAATTAGTACTACTTTTTGGACTACAGAGGTACAGCAGACCAGGAATAACACTTCCTTTTGCTAAACTATGTTTAGCTCTAACTTATATGGGATTGGCAGATAAGCATTATCAATAATGTCAGGTTGACCATGACATTTTTAGCAAGCAGGTTAGTGTTTTAAAGCGAGGGGAATAAGCCTTTTTTCAATTAGAGAAACGCTTGAGCTCTACCAAGACCCTAAGAAAAAAAAAAAAACAATCTAATGCAAATTCTACATTAGTGCCTGGTTTAATGACTAAGGAAGCCCTTCTTTAGGTCTGGTAGAGCTGGAGGCACAGATGAAGAGGTTGGTGACCCTGTGTTCAAAAAAGGCTACCTTTGATAGTACTTAACTTTGATGAAACTGGTCTCCATTTGAAACAAATATTTTCAAGGACTTAACTCTGAAGAACTATGAGCCCTGGAGTATATGTATGAAAAGGGTGGACTGACTGTTGATTCTAAGTATAAAAATGCTAGTGGAGATTTAACTGGAGTAATATTTCCTATTGGTGTTCGTCAGAGCTCTGGTTTTAGGTTTTGAGATTCAACGTTCCCAGCAAAGGTTTACTTCACTGCATGATTTTGTACAACTCAAGATTTTTCAGGAGTGTATATTCAGCATTAGAGCAGACCATCTGTAGAAGACAGCCCCTGGCTCATAGAGCTTAAAAGCTAATTAGGGCAGCGGCAAGTCCTGTGGAAGAGTAGTGGTTAGGCTCTTTTTTTTTTTTTTTGGAGGAGGGAAACAGGGTCTTGCTCTGCTGGCCAGGCTGGAGTGCAATGGCATGATCTTACCTCGCTGCAACCTCTGCCTCCCAGGTTCAAGCAGTTCTCACCCCTCAGCGTTCTGAGTAGCTGGGATTACAGGCACACGCCACCACGCCTGGCTAGTTTTCCTATTTTGTATTTTTAAGTAGAGATGGGGTTTTGCCATGTTGGCCAGGATGGTCTCGAACACTTGACCTTAGGTGATCCACCTGCCTCGACCTCCCAAAGTGCTGGGATTATAGGCATGAGCCACTGTGCCCCGCCTGTAGTGGTTAGTTCTTAAGACTGATCTGTGAATGCCTCTCTTGCATCTATGTCTAGATTCCACCCAGGACAGAGTCATTCTACTTCTCCCCTTAGCAGTCTATCCCATTTTGCTGCCAGATCACTCTCAAGCTTGAATACGTCTAAAATCTAAATGTTCTTTGTTCAAAACTAAGAGTTCCTTTCTTGTGTTACAACTTCTCAACCTTGCATTTGAAGTGTTGCATATTTTTCTATTACCATTACTTATTCTATGCTATCCCTAAGCTGCAACCAAATCTACCACAGCCCCAAGTCTTGCTCTATTTGGGATGCCTGGTCCCTCCTTTCCCAGTCATCCAAATCGAATTCCAAATGACTCACAGTAGATCTTAATCCCAGAACACTTGACCACACTTTTCACTTACTTTATTTCCCTTTCCATTGATCACTTGTCCAACCTTCCCCTAGAGAATGTTTCTTAGGAGCTGAGACCGCATCTCTTCATCCCCTGTTCAAACTATCATATATGCAAATACATTCAAAAGAATCCATTTCTGATTACCTATTTGTAAAAACACTGTCATCTTTCACTGCATAAGCATAGTAACCAGCTACTCTACAGGGAAATTAGTTGTGGGCCTGTCTAGAAGCCCAGCTGTCGAAACTGAGAGTGTTTCCACACAGGAGTAACTAACTGGGGAGGTAGATTAAATAAACAAAACATTTAGAAACAAAGGATCTGAGCGCAAAAGGATCTGCCAGCTTCTGTGACTTTGGAATAGGTTACTTCTGCTACCTAATTTCTTCCTATACAAATGCTAATACTTATTTACCCTACAGAGCAGAAAAAGATAAAATAGGAAATATTTACTATATAAAGCCACCTTAAAAGAATAACTCTGCTCTCTCTGCTCTTAGAACAACCTTCTTTCCTAGAACAATCTGTTCTAAAGTAGGGACTTACTGAGAACTTCAGTACAAGAACAGCCAGATGGGAGCGCCACATAGCTTTTTTGGGGTCAAACTGCAGTTACTCTTCTACTTCCATTTGTACTCTATATAAACATTTCACCCTCAAACAAAACATATATTTAAATTTCCTAACCAGGATCTAGGTGTTCTTCATACAGTAGAGGGAAACATTTCTCATCTATTAACTAGAGAGGTGGGTTCAAGCTGGTTTTCTAGCCTGTCTTTGGAAGTCTGGCAATGCAATTTCAACAGAGTGAAGACAAATTCATAGACAAACAGTAGGATGCCCAGGAAAGCTAACAGAGTTTATGCCGTAGTCATCATGTAATAGAAAGAACCACACAACCACAGAAATGAAGATTCTGAAGAGCTAAACCAGATGTTAAAGTTGGCTGTGCATTTCACTTAAGAGAATTCTAGAGTCTTCCCTCAGATCATATCCTCTAATAAGATAACTCACTTCGATTCTCAATCTACAGGTTATCAGATTTACAAAGTTTTACACAATGGATTTCTCTAATATAGTCTCCGAAACTTGCTCCCTACTTCGCCTTACCTAATGACACGGTCTCTTGACTCAACGAGAGGCTGTGAATTCAGTATTTATTACAGTAGAAACGATATCCAAGCATAAAAATAATCATTTATTTTTACTGCTCAAGTAATTCCTAAAGCTTCTATCAGACTTTGCTTTACCATAAGCACAATACAGATCATCATTTCAATTTCCTTCTATCACTCATATTTTCCCCTACAGACTAGTGTTTTTACAAAGCCTGAATTCCAAGTTTACATTATGGCAATACTTCAGTCGCCACTTTCAGAAAAGCTTTCAAACTTAGCCTCACAAAAATCTCACTCATTCAACAAACAGAGCCTACCACTAGGAGTACGGACTGGACCCTAAATTCTGACTCTACCACTTCTTAATTGTGTCATTTGGGCAAGTACTTACGCTCTGCAACTATCTCTTCACCTATAAAATTGGAAAATAACCTCACTACCTCCCAGTGTTAAAAGAAGTAAATGTATAAAATTTTCTCCTGGCAGCACCTGGCACATTGTAAGCACTCAATTAAGAATATCATTATACAATATTGAGGACGGCAGACAAGACCCTTGACCTATCTTGATTCCTTCTGGCTATTTCTTTTATATTTCAAGTTTACTACTTTGCCTCAACATGGCCTTTCGGCTAAGGCTTTATCTTTTTTTACAGAACACACTTAATGCTTGTTGACTTGTTCATTTTGTAAATGTTAATAACCTTTTCCCTTTGCAGTTTCTAGCTCTCCTAAGCAGATCCATCTCAAAGGCTGGGACCGTGTTTCTATGCGCACTCCTTTGGGATTCAGGTCTAACACATAAAGGCTATGAGTGAGCACAGAGCAAACCATCTAAAGGGCTTGGTTTCTTTAAAAAATAAAAAAATAAAGGCAAAACAAGGGTTTGAAGAGCAAATTTCGAGCACTTTCTGTTAACATTTTTCAAGAACTAAGCCACTGAGTGTATATCATACTCATCACAACTACAGGGACTAGCAGTAAGGAAGCCATTAAACTCCCATCTTCAGCTTTAGCCTAGTATTTTATACACGGTTGGTTATGGAAACAGAACTCTGAATGTTAATTTTTTTCTCCTGTGTAATTATCTCAAGAGTGGCAATACTAAAAGGCTACTATTGCCCTAAGCAAACTTAAACAGTGAGCCATTTTAAATAAATATGACTGAAATAAGTAAAAATCGCTCTCCAGGGAAATCTCAAGGGTCTCATTGTCAGCCCAATGCAGATGGGTAAATTACACAAGAAGGACTGCTCTAAGAAAGAGAAAGGCGACTTCTTTCCAGATGTCAAGCCAAACAGCCAAGTAAAGAAGCCTTTACACACAAGCTGAGAGCTGGAGATTACTGCCTGAAAATGGCAGCTTTACCCATCTCTAGTCCACCGTCTCCTGTCTGGCGTTATTCCACATTTTCCACTAACCATCTTTCTGCAGTCCGAAAACTTTAAGAAGGGGAGGGCGTTTTTCAAATGAAGCATAATTATGCCAACAGCTCACTGGTTCATGGACCCCCAAGAATTGCCAAGACTAGACTGAGAGGTCATTTCGAAGCACGAGGACTCTGCTACTCTACAAACATGCTTCGATCGAATGCGAGACCGCAAACGGCTGTAACATGGAAGGAAAATACGTAAAAGAGGCACGAGGGCTCTGCTGCAACACTCACGCCATTTCCACCCTCCTCTTGCTCAGCACTCGAGGTTTATCCGGCTTTCAACTCAATTCGCACGTTAAGATGGTGACTCCCGCTAGGCGAGACTTACACGGCCCGGGGGCCAGGCGCCTTCTCGAGTGCCCAGATGGAGAACGTGGGGCTGGGCGAGCCCCTTTGTCTCCTCTGTCAGTCCAGAGAAAGGAAAGAAGGAGTGAAGGAGGGAGGGCGGAAGAGGGCTAATCCCTCCCAGCCCCGCAGCATGCGCCCAGGCGGGGACCCCGGGAGGGGAAGGACCCGGGCCCCAGACCCGGCGCCCCGGAGGGCAGCGTGCGCGCCGGGCGCCCTACCTCGTCCTCCTGCTCGCTCCGGAAGCACAGGCACGCCGCCCGCTTCTTGAAGCCCTCGCGGTCGTAGGTCCGCGTCTGGTTGGGCTTGAACTTCATCATAGAGGCGGGCTCCTGCTGCCGCTGCTGCTCCGGCCGCCGCCGCGAGGACCCGGGCGCCGCCACCCCGCCGGGAAGTGGGGGCGAGGGTGAGTCGGGCGCAGGGGAGCCGGGCGCGCTGGTCGGTGCGGAAGGCGCGGCGAGGCCGGTCAGTCCCGGGGCGGGCGGCCGCTCTGACGCGGGCGGGACAGGGCGCGAGCGCGGGTCACTGGAGCCCAGGTGCCGAGATGAAGGCGCCGCCTCTGCAGGGGCGTCCGCCGCTCTCCATGGAGCTCGCCTCCCGCTCGCCTCTGCTCCCTCCCGCCGCAGCCGCCAGGGGAAGGGCGGCTCGAGGCTGGCGCCACGCGGAGACTGAAACACCCACACTCACCGAGTAGCAGCGCCGCGGCGGCTGCGCGCCGCCCCCTCCGCTCGTATTTAAGTGGAACCCGCACGCGCCCCGCCCCCCCACCCCCCACTTCCAGCGCCACCGCGCCTGCGTGCTGAGAAGTTGCGACGGGGCGGGCGGGGGAGATAGGGGCGGGGCCTCAGCCGCCCTGTGGGAGGGGCCGCGCGCTCTCCAGGGCTCGAGTTCCGCGAGGCCTCGGGTCTGGCGCTCGAGTCCTGTGTGGGATGACTGTGCCCCGGAAACATGCCGGTGAATGGAAAGAAGCCAGAGTCCCCTCCCTCCCTCCCTGCATATGCCCTCGACTTTGCCAATAAGGACCCTAAATACCAGCTCCACTACAGGGGATGTAACTACATACATCCTCACCAAAGTTGCACCCTGGTCAGGAAAAAGCCAGGGGACTTTGCGGCGATTGCAGAGACTCCGCGGTGACTGTGTAGATACGTCCAAAATTCGCCAGTGTACCGCGGGGAGAGGCGAGAGTGAAGGCCTAGAAAGGTTAAGACGTTGTGTTTTTTTTTTCTTTGTTTTCATAAATTCGGAGTAGGCAAATTTCCTCTTTTTTTTTTTGTATTTGCATTTTTAATCTTTGGTTGGGGATGGCTTGTATTTTTCAAAGAATCAACCCAAGCTTAAACATTTCTCTGAAGCTGTCTATAACATCTCCACTTTGTCCCACCTTCCGGAAAGTATTTATTAATACTGGGAATGGCTAATAGTTGCGAAGTGGTTTTCATGTGGATCTCATGCTAAGTAACAGCTGGATGTTCTGCTGTCTGGAGCTTACAGTCCCTTTGGGACTTGGAACAAACAACGTCTACACTTAAGAGTGTTAGGAGGGCTAAGATATGAGCCAGGAGACCTGGTCTTAAGGTACCACCAGAGAAACCCAAACCCAGGCCATCCACGCCTTCCACAGAGGCCCAGGTTGCTTGGGTCCTGACTTGGTTGGTTGGTTTTTCACCCCTGGAGGGCCTATTGTATGCCAGGCACTGGCATCTAACAAAACCAGCCATCCCCTGTCTCTCCAGGAGAGTAGGCACCTGAGAACAAACCATCAAATATTAAATGATCACACGTGTACACGTCAATCTATCAATGTAATGGGGTCTAAGGTAGTAGAGGGTTTCAGACAGACATGTGACCAGATCTGCAGTCAGAAAAATGTTCTTGGGGCAGCAAGGCAGGAGCTGAGGGCTGAAGGAAGAGGAGCTAAATTCACCAAGAGCTTTCAAGGCAAAGGGAACTGGGATTTCTGCAGAGCCCAGAGTGGGAGGGAGTGAGGTGAGTTCTCAGAAATCAAAGAAAAGGCCAATGTGGCTGCAGAACAGAGGGAAGCCGGTTTCGCCTTTGGCAGAGGGGGCTATGAGGCCTGAGAGCCTGAGGACCACTGGAGAGCTCAGAGCAGGCACTGGTCTTTCCTTTCTAGTCTCCAACCTCCTTTAGATTTGGGACTGCTGCATCTAACTCTTCTTACTCTCAGAGCCCAGCAAATGTAAGTTTGTAAAATGAGTTAGTGAAGAATAAATGACTTAAGGAATGAGGCTTCACCACAATTAGAAATCTTATCAAGACTCCGCAGAGATGTTTTCTAAGCCATTGATTTCTTATTGAAGGCACTTGAAATTTAACGATGTCCAGGATTTACAAACGCAGGCAGAACACATCTATCTAGGAACTCCACTATGGCTAATATGTGATTATTATTTCTGGATAATTGGTTCACATTAATAAAGTTATTAATCGTGACTCAGTTGCACAGTCTGGAGTGCAATGGCGCTGTCTCAGCTCACTACAACCTCCACCTCCCTGGCTCAAGGGATTCTCCTGCCTCAGCCTCCCAAGTAGCTGGAACCACCACAGGTACGTGCCATAATCCCTGGCTAATGTATGGATTTTTTAGTAGAGATGGGGTTTCACCATGTTGCCCAGACTGGTCTTGAGAGGCGATCTGCCCTCTCAGCTGCCCAAAGTGCTGGAATTATAGACATGAGCCACCGCACCAGCCTCACTATGGTCTTTTTAAATTACAAGAGATTCCATTTCCTCTGTTTAAAACCTTTCAAAGCTTTGGCTTCTAGTTGTCGCTCAATAAATACAAGTTGGCTGAATATTTGTTCACTCAAGTCTTTCCCATTTATTAATTACATGAGGGATGGCATGAATCAGAATTAACTGAGAAGAAAAAGGGAAGATGCTTGGAATGAAATCACAGAAGGGAGGAAAACAGTCCCACCAAGGCAGTGAGTATGAGCCACTTGCTTCAGCTTCCTGGCCACTGGACCTGGTTTAAAAATCTTGGCTTCAGTGGGGCGCTATGGCTCACGCCTGTAATCCCAACACTTTGGGAGGTCCAGGTGAATCACGAGGTCAAGAGATCAAGACCATCTTGGCCAACATGGTGAAACCCTGTATCTACTAAAAATACAAAAATTAGCTGGGTGTGGTGGCACACGGCTGTGACCCCAGCTACTTGAAAGGCTGAGGCAGAAGAATGGATTGAAACCATGGGGTGGAGGTTGCAGTGAGCTGAGATCAAGCCACTGCACTCCAGCCTGGCGATACAGCGAGACTCCATCTCAAAACAAAACAAAACAAAACAAAAAAATCTTGGCTTCAGGTCTCACAGGTACCAATTACTATATATATATATATATTGCTAATTGCTACTATTTATATTTGCTTCACCTCTAAGCCATGGCTTTTCTTGCCTCTTAGATGAGTATAGTATGATTTATGGAATCTTTCACAAGGCTTAACTGAGATACCAGAGTGAGTCTGAAAGTGCTTTGAAACTCTAAAACATTTAAAGAAACATAAGATGTTATTAACAAGGAGATTTCTATTGGAGATCTCTCTTCCCTCTCTTCCTTTTCCTCAAAATGTGGAAGAGTAACTGAGAAGGCTATGGATTTTAACACTCTGAAGGGAAGGATCTTAAATTCTTCAATGAATTAAACTGAATAATACTTTCATAATATAAAATAACCACCTCTCTCCCATACTTATTTATTTGATTGGTTTTTGCAATTATTGGGGAGAGATCTAACAGAAAAGGAAACTTGTCTGACAAAAATGAGGGAATAGGCCGGGTGCGATGGCTCATGCCAATAATCCCAACACTTTGGAAGGCCGAGGCAGGTGGATCACCTGAGGTCAGGAGTTCGAGACCAACCTGGCCAACATGGCGAAACCCCATCTCTACTAAAAATACAAAAATTAGCTGGGTGTGGTGGTGTGCACCTGTAATCCCAGCTATTTGGAAGGCTGAGGGAGGAAAATTGCTTGAACTGGGAGCCAGAGGTTGCAGTGAGCCGAGATCGCACCATTGCACTCCAGCCTGGGCCACAGAGCAAGACTCTGTCTCAAAAATAAATAAATAAATAAACAAACAAATAAATAAATAAAAGAATAGCAAAAGACCAGATTACAATGCTATGCATTTTCCTATGTCAATTCCTCAGTATCAAGGTGCACTGCCCCAACTCAACGCTCCCTGCTTAGTATTTAACATATAATATTCATCTGAAATGCGCTTAGGCACTGTTCAAAGCTTAGATCATATCCAGCCAGATCACGGCTGAGATAGACACAGTTTTGTTTTTCCTCCTCCTGTCCGGTAAAGACCGGGCTACACCGGCTGGTTCACTTGGGGATCAGAGTCCAATTTCAGATTAATCTTTGTTTAGTTCACTTACCACAATATTGTCTTATGTAGAACTCATTATATACAGAGCTATTTTTATGCTGTTTTCATATATTTTAAACTTTCCAAAAGGGAAACAGTTTAACATTGGCTTAATTGAATACTTCCCCCGCCCCCCCACTCCCCAAGGTATTTTAACAATGTAGCAGGGTATCTTGGAGGAGGTATGATCCTGAGCAATGCAAGACACTTGTTGCTTTCTCTTGTAAAGACTCAGAATGTTAACATATGGTAACATTTTAAGATAAAACCGTGACATTGACAAAAGTCTCTTCCTATGTCTTTCTAATGATCATAATGGCTATTCTTTACTGAGTGTTAGCCAGTGCTGGGTGCTTTGCATGATCTCATTTGACTGATTCCAGCATCAACCTTATGAGGCAGCTACTATTTATTGTCTGTGTTTACAGACTAAGAAACGGGGCAGCCTTCTCTCCTGCCCACGTTTTTACCTCCTGCATTACCTCCTGTGAGCTTGTCCTATTGCTTCCATTACATGGTAATTATCAGTTTGTACGTGTTAGATACTAACCTAGGAGTTTCTTTAATTTTAAAATGAAAAGGGAACTTTGTTTTTTAAGGGGAGATCTAGAAAATAAGCTCATAAAGTGAGATATGGAAGTAGAAGTCTTAATTACAATTTCATTTAATCTAAAGTGATTTTTTTCTTTTACAAAAGAATGAAGTAAGCAAACTGAAAATTAAAAAGCACTAAATTAAAAAGCTTTACAACTCTAAAAAGGATTGATCCATCTGAGCAGCATTTGCAGAACTTTAAAAGCAAACCTTTTGGTTTGACTGTTTATAAACTTCTCTTTCATTAAATAAAGAAATGATTTTCAGATTTACAACCTATTTTCTCAGTTCCCATTTACTGCAGAGCATTTGCTTTGCAAGCATCATGTTTACATGCAGTTCTCCGTGACTAATGAATATGTTTATTAGAAGTACATTTCTTCTTTCCTTCTTTATCATTCAGGGAGAGGTATATGCCAAGTAGTTATCTCTTTGCAAAGGCATGACTTGACATTTTCACAGACTTCTTCAGAACAGCATTTTCAACTCTTGCTTCATCTGGAAATGGTTGTTTTTACTACGTAACAATATTTTATTTGAGGATAAAGTCTAAAAAAGGACAATGTTGCCCATAAGAGACATGCTAATTATCACAATAAATGGACATTGGTTTTTGGGGGTTTTATTTGTTTGTTTGTTTTGGAGACAGGGTCTCACTCTGTCACCCAGGCTAGATGGAGTGCAGTGGTCTTGATCATGGCTCACTGCAACATCTGCCTCCCAGGTTCAAGTGATCCTCCCATCTCAGTGTCTGGGTAGCTGGGACTACAGACATGCACCAGCATGCCTGGCTAATTTTTGTATTTTTGGTAGTGATGGAGTTTCAGCATGTTGCCCAGGCTGGTCTCAAACTCCTGGGCTCAAGTGATCCACCTGCCTCAGCCTCCCAAAGTTCTGGGATTACAGTTGTGAGCCACTGTGCCCAGCCAGGACCTTGTTTTGATGCAGATTCAAACAAACTTTTTTCTGGAGACAGAGTCTCACTCTGTTACCCAGGCTGGAATGCAATGGCATGATCTTGGTTCACTGCAACCTTTGCCTCCGAGGCTCAAGCGATTCTCCTACCTCAGCCTCCCAAGTAGCTGAGATTACAGGCACATGCCACCACATCCAACTAATTTTTGTATTTTTAGTGGAGATGGGATTTCACCATGTTGGCTAAGCTGGTCTCAAGCTCCCAGCCTCAAGTGATCCACCTGCTTCAGTCTCCCGAAGTGCTGAGATTACAGGTATGAGCCACCACACCCAATCCCAAACAACAAAACTTTTATTTATTTATTAATTATTTTTGAGATGGAGTCTCGCTTTTTTGCCAGGCTGGAGTGCAGTGGCATGATCTCAGCTCACTGCAACCTCTGCCTCCCATGTTCAAACGATTCTCCTGCCTCAGTCTCCCGAGTAGCTGGGAATGGAGGCACGCACCACCACGCCCAGCTAATTTTTGTATTTTTGGTAGAGACAGGGTTTCACCATGTTAGCCAGGATGGTTTCAATCTCTTGACCTCGTGATCCGCCTGCCTCAGCCTCCCAAAATGCTAAGATTATGGGTGTGCACCATAGTGCTCGGCACCAACAAACTTTTTTTTTTTTTTTAAAGACAGGGTTTCACCATGTTGGTTAGGCTGGTCTTGAACTCCCAACCTCAGGTGATCCGCCCGCCTTGGCCTCCAAAATGCTTGGATTACAGGCGTGAGCCACCATGCCCGGCTCCAACAAACTTTTAAACAAATTTTTAATATGATTAATTTTTCTCAATAGGCAGCAAATATTTTTAAGAGGACATTTATAAGGACTATTAGGGAATGTGAACATTGAATATGTGATGATATTAACCATCTATTGTTGCTTTTGGGGCAGTGTGATAATATTCAAATAAAGGACTCCTTATCTTTAAACATATATAGTAAAATATTTGCAACTGCAGTACTACGATGGCTGGACTTTCCTTTAAAAAAACAATCTAGGTAGGAGTGTGAAGGAAACTAGATTGGCCATTAGTTGATTTATTGTCAAAGTTGAGATATAGTTGCATTCTTTTTTTTTTTTTCAATTTTAAAAATTTTCTGTAAGTTTTAGAAATATTAAAATATTAAGTTGTAAGCCACTAGGAAAATTGGGGAGAGGAAGAATGAGAGGAGAAGAGGCTATTTCATATTTTTTGTAGATAATGGACATGAATCTTCACTCTGCTGGAATACCAGTTGTGCACACTTGTTATATCAGAACCTGGAATGGCTGTTTGGAAATTTATTTGATCAGAAATAGAAAAGAACAATATAAGTTCATTAGTTTGGTTCTGGATATCTGAGTTGACCTCTTTCTCCCTTCTATCTAAAAGCTGAAAGGACAGCCAAGCGCGGTCCCTCATGCCTGTTATCCCAGCACTTTGGGAGGCAGACGCGGGTGGATCACCTGAGGTTAGGAGTTCGA